>PITA01020600.1:0-34530 GCA_004023965.1 Spilogale gracilis | reverse complement strand
CTAGAGTGGTTTTGATTTGAATTTCCCTGATAGCTAGTGACGCTGAACATTTTTTCATGTGTCTGTTAGCCATTTGTATATCTTCTACAGAGAAGTGCCTCTTCATGTCTCTTGCCCATTTTTTGATGTGTTCATCTTCTTTTTGGGTGTTGAGTTTGAGTAGTTCTTTATAGATCTTGGATACCAGCCCTTTGTCTGTCGTGTCATTTGCAAATATCTTCTCCCATTCTGTGGGTTGCCTCTTTGTTTGGTTGACTGTTTCCTTTGCTCTACAGAAGCTTTTTATTTTGATGAAGTCCCAGAAGTTCATTTTTGCTTTTGTCTCCTTTGCCTTTGGAGATGTGTCTTGAAAGAAGTTGCCGTGGCCAATATCAAAGAGGTTACTGCCTATGTTCTCTTCCAGAATTTTGATGGATTCCTGCCTCACATTGAGGTCTTTCATCCATTTCGAGTTTGCCTTTGTGTGTGGTGTAAGAGAATGGTCTAGTTTCATTCTTTTATATGTAGCTGTCCAATTTTCCCAGCACCATTTATTGAAGAGACTGTCTTTTTTTCCACTGGATATTTTTTCCTGCTTTGTCAAAGGTGATTTGCCCATAGATTTTATTAAGTAGCTGTATCTTACCCATATATTTATAAAAGACTAAATATATAGTATATATGCAATATATGCTATATATAATTCTCTAATATGAATATATATCCTCTCTCTATATATTCTCTCTATAAAACAATACATATATAAATAAAATTTTCAGCCATTTTTTAGTGGTTTTCCTGGAGATTGTAATTAACATCTTTTTAAAAAATATTTTATTTATTTGACAGAGAGATAGAGAGCACAAGTTGGCAGAGCAGCAGGCAGAAGGAGAGGGAGAAGCAGACTCTCTGCTGAGCAGGGAGCCCAATGCAGAGTTTGATCCCAGGACCCTGGGATCATTACCTGAGCTGAAGGCAGCTGCTTAACCAGCTGAGCCACCCAGGTACCCCTATAATTACCATCTTGATTTAAAAATATCTGGTTCAGATTAATGCCACCTTAATTTCAATAGTATATAAAGACACTGTTCCAATATAGCTCTGTTTTCCTTTTCCTTTCTATTGTTATTGTCATACAAATAACATCTGTATAAGTTATAAGCTATCAACACAGTCTATTATTATAGTTTTATACAGCTTTTAAATATTATAGGAAAAAAGGAGTGAGAGAAAAATATGCATTTATACTGTCTTTTATATTTTTCTATGTAGTTACTTTTAATGGTGATCTCTGTGTCTTCGTGTGGACTTGATGAATACCCTTCCATTTCATCCTGAAGGACTCCTTTTAATATTTCTGGTAGAGTAGTTCTGCTAGCAATGAATTCTCTTAGTTTTTATTTATTCAGGAATGTCTTAATTTTTTCTTTGTTTTGAACAAGAGTTATGCTGTATATAGAATTTTTGGTTGACAGTTTTGTTTTGTTTTTTCCTTTTACTACTTGGCATTTATCTTCTGGCCTTTCTGGTTTCCAATAAGAAATCAGTACTTTATTTTATTGATCTCTTGTATGTGATGAGTCCCTTTTCTTTGGCTATAATGACAAAAGATTCTGTCTTTGTTTTTGTCTCTCTGTAGTTTGACTATTACATATTTGTGAATTTCCTTAAGCTTGTCCTATTTGGAGTTTGTAGAACTTCTTGGTCGTGTAGATGAATATTTCTTATCAAACTTGGGGAAATTTTGAGCATTATTTCATGTATTCTTTCTGCCCTTTTCTCTCTCTTCTTTTCTCCCATTATTTGTATTTGTGACACCTACTAGTGTCACACATATCTCTGAAGCTCTGCTTAGTTTTCTTTATTCTTTTTTATCTTTCTTTTTTTTTTTTAAAGATTTTATTTATTTGACAGAGAGAAACACAGCAAGAGAGGGAACACAAGCAGGGGGAATGAGAGAGGGAGAAGCAGGCTTCCCGCTGAGCAGGGAGCCCGATATGGGGCTCGATCCCGGGTCTCCGGGATCATGACCTGAGCCGAAGGCAGTCGCTCAACCAACTGAGCCACCCAGGCGCCCCCTTTTTATCTTTCTGTTCTTCAGACTGGATAATGGCAATTATCTCTTTTCAGTTCCCCAATTCTTTCTTCTGCCAGTTCAAATCTGCTCTTGAGCCCCTGTAACAAATTTTTTATTCCAATTATTGTTCTTTTCTATTCCAGTGTTTTTGTTTGGTTCTTTTTATTGTTTTTCTTTACAGATAGTCTCTCTTTAATGAGACATTATTTTCATACTTTTCTTCTTGAGATATGATTTCTTTTAGTTCTTTGAACATACTTGTCATACCTGAATTAAAGTCTAATAAGGGGGCGCCTGGGTGGCTCAGTCATTAAGCATCTGCCTTCGGCTTAGGTCGTGATCCCGGAGTCCTGGGTTTGAGCCCTGCATTGGGCTCCCTGCTCGGTGGGAAGCCTGCTTCTCCCTCTCTTACTCCCCCTGCTTGTGTTCCCTCTCTAGCTGTGTTTCTCTCTGTCAAATAAAATTTTTTAAAAAATAAATAAAGTCTAGTAAGTACAGTCTTTGAGCTTCAGCAAGTATGATTTATATTACCTGCTTTTTGTGCATATGTGTGTATTAACTGCACCTTCCCACTTCTTTGTATGTTTCATTTTTGTTTTTGATGTTGAAAAGTAGACATTTTAAATAATGCCATATAATAGCTCTGGAAGTTAGATTTCTTCTTTCAGGGTTTGTTGTTGTTGCTGTTTGTTTTTGTGGTTGTTATTGTTACTTTCTGTTTCTTTGGTGACTTTGTTGGACTAATTCTGTCAAGTGTGTATTTTTTTGTCATTTGTTGGCCAATGAATCCCTGCTTAGTTCCTTTAGTGGCCAGCTCTTGATTGGATAGAGATTGCCCTGAGTGTCTTGAACCGATATGTATCCCAACCTTTGCCAAGGGGCTGTGTGTGTGTGTGTGTGTGTGTGTGTGTGTGTGTGTGTTGGAGCATGCTTTCAGTATTCTAGCAGGAAGTTCACAGCACTACCCTGTCCTTAACTTCTTGATTGTGCAAAGCCTCAAGGTCAGCCAGATGTGAGAGATTTGAGCCTTCTCAGGTGTTTCCTGGGGATGTATACTGTCTTGCACATGTGTGTGGCTTTCTAGATTCCCAGGATTATATAGGATCTTTTCAAAACCCTAGATAGATAACCATTCCTCTACTTTTCCTTTTAAGCTTTTTGGTCAGTGTTTTGTTAACCCCAACTGGTAATGCTGCTTTAGGCAGCTGTTATATTAAACAATTACTACTTATCATTTTTGACAAATGCCTTGAGGATAAAGTAGAGTGAGTTCTAAGTTGGAGATAAAGACAAGTTCTGAGAGTGAAGTTTTTCAGTAAGCTTTCACAGATGAAATAATGACAGATCCTTGGAATGGGATATTTAGGGATTTCCAAACCCATTTTTCTCCCTCTAGTGAGTGGTCTCTCTTAGTCTACTGTAGTTGTGAGATTATTGGCTTTCAAAGCTATAGTAGAGCTGGGTAGTGAGGGACAAGATTAGTGTAAGTTAAAATGCCATAAAGCTTGCTGTTCTTGTTAGGATTTGTTTTTGTTTTTTGTTTTTTGTTTTACCCCGTAATAAATACTCTTCAGATTGTTGTAAGCCTTTATTCTGTAAAGCTGTGAAAATGGTGATATAATTCTTAATGATTTTCTCATTGCTTTATAGTGGTTTGCGATTTTAGAAGTCCTTACTACCATTGTAAACTGTTCAGAACCATTTTATGCTACTTTCACTGTTCATGTTATCAGTTCATTTTATTTAGGTACTAGGAAAGTCCTTGAAGTTAAATCTTTTCTTGTGTCCATAAGTTTTTCTCTAATGTAATATATTTTTAGAAATATAACCACTAGGTCAAAAGATATTAACATTCTTAAATTGTTTGTTACGCTTTACCAAATTGTGTTACACAGATACTCGCTTAATTCACACTTTAGCTCTTAGTATATGTAATAAAGGTGTGTTTTCCTGTGTGCTTAGCAACTCTGGATATTATATTATATATTATTTTTCTATTATGAAGTTAGAAACTACAAAGTTCTAATTCCATTTTTTCTTATTTAAATAAACTACTGTAACAACTAGGATAATGGCCAAAATATGATCTAAATAAAATAATTTTTCCTGAAGTAATAATTGCATTCACTGTTTAAAAACATACATAATGCTAATTTCACTTTTAAAGTCCTAGAAAAGTGTAGATAAAAATATGAAGAGTTCTGAGAGAGATTTTGTCTTTTTTTTTTTTTTAAGATTTTATTTATTTATTTGACAGAGAGAAACACAGCCAGAGAGGGAACACAAGCAGGGGGAGTGAGAGAGGGAGAAACAGGCTTTCCTCTGAGCAGGGAGCCCAATGTGGGGCTCAGTGTGGGGCTCGATCCCAGGTCTCCAGGATCATAACCTGAGCCGAAGGCAGTTGCTTAACCAACTGAGCCACCTAGGCGCCCCGAGATTTTGTCTTCTTAAGTAAGGGTTAGGTTTTACAGTGCATGAATGAATCCCTAAAATCATCATGTATTTTTGGTTAGGTTTTACTGGAAAGTAGACCTTACCAAACTCTGTCATTTGCCAAGGAAAAGAGGAAGAATAATAAAACCAGAAAGCAGATAAAAGCAAACAATCAGAGCTACATTAATGAGTATTCCAGAAACCAAAATTATTAATCTATGATGTTCTCTTTGGGTGATGCTATGGCTGCTGGGAGCAGAAGGTGTTAACTAACCGTAACCTCAAGTTGGGTCACTGATATATTATGCTCACCTAGCAGTTGGGTAGATTTGACGGATGGACATCACTTAGTCATCAGGAGTTCCCAGATATCTGATAGTGTTGGTGTGCTATTTGGAAACAATGATGTTTCTTGAACACCTGTATATTGTAATTTATCCCTTCTTCTTTGGGATGCAATTGGAGAAAAGTTCAAGAATTTGGTGGTCGTAGTTTGACTGTTAGTGCAAATGGGCACCTTGACAAAGCAACCATTTCACGTTTTATGTGATTCTTCCCTTGCTTGAGAAGTGGAGAGAAGACCAGAATGAGGGAGATTTGTAAGCACATTGACTCTTCCATCTGTTTAAGAGTGGACCAGCCCTTATCTACTAAGATAGCTTCTTAATATGATTTTCTGGTGGCGCCTGGGTGGCTCAGTTGGTTGGGTGACTGCCTTCCGCTCAGGTCATGATCCCGGAGACCTGGGATCGAGCCCCACATTGGGCTCCCTGCTCAGCGGGAAGCCTGCTTCTCCCTCTCTCACTCCCCCTGCTTGTGTTTCCTCTCTAGCTGTGTTTCTCTCTGTCAAATAAATAAATAAAATCTTTAAAAAATATATGATTTTCTGAGAATTTTCTCCTAGATTAGGTCAGGATTCAATGACTGGTGATGAAACTATGCCTTCCTATATCTACTTCATCATATTCCTTAACATAAATAAAATAAGATAAAAACATAGAACCTTGGCATTGAAAAGGACATTCAGATGTCTGCCAGGATAGATTCTGGGCAAGATGTTCAATGACAGATGAATTTTCTTTTCTATAAAATGAAGGGATTATGAAAGTGATACTGAAATCTTTCCATGCCCTGCTTTTAAGGGGGTTAGAAACTTTATACACATTGCATTAAAATTAAAATTTTAATTGTTTTAATATGTTTCATATACACATGTACATCTCTAAGGCACAAGATGATAAAATTGTGAAAATGAAGTCTCCTACTCACCTCTGTCACTCAGTCTCTTCAGTATTCTCTAGAGGTAACCACAGTTATTGGGTTTTTTGCATTCTTCACAAATAGTCTGTGCATATACAGTCATTACCATTTTCATTTCCACTTATATACCTATTACCTTTGCAAATGGTAGTATTTTATATACTGTGTTCTATATTACTTTCTCCACTTAATTATATATTGTGTATTGTTCCAAGTCAATGTATTTAAATGTTGCTTCATTATTTTAAGTGGTTGCATATTATTCCATTTATAGGTAGAGGATAATTTATTCATGGCTATAGGGTACTTTATTTATGGATAGAAGTATATATTCTTTACAGTCATTTGATCTTATAATTGATGCAGTTAATACATATTCATACATATTTCATTTCACATATGTAAAAATATTTCTTTAGGATGAATTCCTAGAACTAAAGTTATTGGATCGAAGTGTACATTTTAATTGTTTTTGGATACTGCCAAACTGATCTCCACAGAAACTAGAGTGATTTTTTACCTCCACAAACAGTGTGTGAGAGTGCCTATTGGTCTGTTCCTTGCTAATAGTGTTTTTATTGTTTTATTGTTTTATTTCAACATGACTAGTGAAAATACTATTTCATAGTAGTTTTAATTTGATTTTCTCTCCCTATGATTGTAGTTTAATTTTTTTTTATGTACTGCAATTCACCACCTTTAAGGAGCCATTGATTATAAGACTCAGTCAGATTTCAGAAATGCTAACATATAATGAACAAACTTAGAATTGGTGAAATATGATACTTGAGCCATATATATTTCTATTTTTGTTAAATATCTTTTTGGACCTTTGACATCACTAGGGCTACTCTTTGAGTCATCAGTCATGGTTTTCCAGAGTAAGCCATCTTCATCTTCATTTAAATTGTTTGAGATCCAGTACTTATTAAACCCATGAATGATGTTGTCACAACTATCCACTAATACAACATTAGGGATATTCGTTTTTTTCATTCATCTCTGCTGGGGCTATATTCATGAATTTCATATTATAACTATATGCTGTACTACTTTTGAATGTGAACTTTTAAAGTTTTCTTTAGGGTGCCTGGGTGGCTCAGTTGGTTAAGCGACTGCCTTCGGCTCAGGTCATGATCCTGGAGACCCGGGATCGAGCCCCACATGGGGCTTCCCACTCGGCGGGAAGCCTGCTTCTCCCTCTCTCAGTCCCTCTGCTTGTGTTCCCATTCTAGCTGTGTTTCTCTCTGTCAAATAAGTAAAATCTTAAAAAAAAATAAATAAAGTTTTCTTTAGGAGGATATTCTGTGCTTAAAAAATGTGAACTTTTGCTCTGGGAATAATTTCCATATCCTTCTTAAAATTTTTTTTCTTTTCATTCCACTAGTTGACCTCTTTCATCTGGTACTGACTGACATACATTTGAGCTAATGGGTTTTTCGTAAATAGTAATTCAATATTCAGAATAAAGTAATTTAGAAAATGCCTTCTAAATATGAGAGATTTGTGACTACATGACTTTAAGTGGAATCTCTTTTTAAAGTACAATTTTTGATTAGAAATTTGGTTAATAATTCAGTTTATACTGAGTATCTATGATGGGGTTTTTTTGTTTGTTTGTTTGTTTGCTTGTGTTTTTAGAACAAGATTTTATCTTTTGCTTCTTTTTATCCAGCTCTAGTAAGGTTATCTGTTAGTGATTAAAATGACTAATCACTTAATCATTAGATTGTGGGAAGATGGTGAAGTGAGAATTTTTCTGAGAATTGCTTTGAAATTGGCTAAATCTAGCTTTTTTTTATTATTATTAAGGATTTTATTTATTTGACAGAGAGAGAGAGTGCGCAAGCGAGAGCACAAGTAAAGTAGGGAGAACGACCAAGAGAGAGGAAGAAGAAGGCTTCTCACTGATACAGGGCTAGATAGATCCCAGAACCCGGAGATCATGACCCCAGCTTAACTGACTGAGCCCTGTAAATCTAGCTTTGAATTCATGCACTGTGTTGAATTCTTATGTGATTTTTAGGTAAGGTCCTTAAACTCAATGAATTTCAGTTTTTTCTTCCTATAAAAGAGCTGAAGGGTGTGTGGGTGGCTCAGTTGTTAAGTGTCTGCCTTCAGCTCAAGTCATGATCCCAGGGTCCTGGGATGGAGCCCTGAGTTGGGGACCCTGCTCCGTGAGGATTCTGCTTCTCCCTCCCCCTGCTTGTGTGTGCTCATGTTCTCTCTCTCTCTCTCTCTCTTGCTCACTCTCAAATAAATAAATAAAAATCTCTAAAAAAAATAGCTGAAAATATATAGTTTACAAAATTGTTATGAAGTTAGGAATTGTAATATACATAAACACATATGTACATAGATATGTGCATGTGTGCATGTGTATGTATGAAAGATCCTCATTATCATTCTCTTCCTCCAGAACTTCTTTTTCTTCTACTGATCTCCAAAGCACCTTTCCTCAGATTCTTTACCTAATGAGGTCTACGGTTGCCTGATGTTGCTATCTTGCTTCTGAGACTCATTCTGGCCATCTCTTTTCTACAGTACCACTGTACTTTCTCTTTCATTCTCTAGACTCTGGCATCTCAAGAGTGTAGTCCATGGATAGCAGGGGCGATAGCAAACCACCTGGACTCCTGTTGTCGTGCTTCTCAGACTTCCTTGCATATATGAATCATCTGAGGCTCTTGTTAAGATGCAAATTATGATTCAGTAGGTCTGGGGTGAATCCCCAATCTGCATTTCTAACCAGCTTCCAGCTGAAAAGATGTGGTTGGTCCACACTTCAAGTAGCAAGGACAGGGAATGATGCTGTACCTTTAAGAATTTATTAGAAACTCATTTGCCTGCCTCTGAAGGTATCACTGGAAGGAAATAAAAAGCATATTTTGCATATGCAAAGTTTCACAATAGACTGAGCTCATTCATCCTCATACCGCTCTATGGAAAATTAGTAAAAATTTCCATTAAAGGAAAACCTTTTAAAATGGGATATAAATAAAGCTTTGCTACTTTCAGTTGGTCAGGGCAAGAAAAGCAAGTTTACACTGTACCCTGAAATTTCTTTGGATAAAGAGAACAAGTACATTCCAGAGATCTGGGCCCTTCTTAGAAAAAACTGTTCCTTTGCTGGGGTTTTTACATTGCTGGAGATATGAAAAATGAAAGCCAAATGCAAAGTGCAGCCCAGAACTCACTGTTTGAGGTTTAAAGCCAGTAATATTTTCCCTGTAAAAATCTGTTTGGAAAGGCTTTCACATCTGAGTCAGCTAGGGTGAACCCATTTTCCGAAAATTCTGTTTCTGGAAGCATTTAATTGAAAGGAAAAACCCCAAGAATGCATCCAGAGTTGAATGTCATGCAGCATTTGGGAGGGCCTTGAAATAGCAACAATGGGAATAAATGAAGCCAAATGAAATCTGCAAATTATTAGGTTGAAATTGGTAAGGGCATAGAAACTTAATAAGAGGGAAGTAGGAGAATTCAGTTTTCCAATACAAACTGTGCTGAGATGTTGTACAAAGGAGGACTGGGAACGAGAAACTTCTGTAAGCCGAAGAGATGACAAAGGCTACAAGTTCAGTGGAGACTAGATGCCCCTCATTTTAGTTTCATTTCCCATGAGGGGTTTTAGCCTTTAAAATCCCAGTTAACAACATTGGGGTGCATATGACCCTTCTTTTCACTACATCTGTATCTTTGGGGTAAATACCCAGTAGTGCAATTGCTGGGTCATAGGATAGCTCTATTTTTAATTTTTTGAGGAACCTCCAAATTTGTTTTTCAAAGTGGCTGTACCAACTTGCATTCCCACCAACAGTGTAGGAGGGTTCCTCTTTCTCCACATCCTCTCCAACATTTGTTGTTTCTTGCCTTGTTAATTTTGGCCATTCTAACTGGTGTAAGGTGGTATCTCAATGTGGTTTTGATTTGAATTTCCCCGATGGCTGATGATGATGAATACTTTTTCATGTGTTTGTTAGCCATTTGTATGTCTTCTCTGGAGAAGTGTCTGCTCATGTCTTCTGCCCATTTTTGACTTGATTATCTGTTTTTTGGGTGTTGAAAGTTTTTTATGATCTTGAGTATCAGCCCTTTGTCTGTAGGGTCATTTGCAAATATCTTCTCCCATTGTGTGGGATGCCTCTTTGTTTTGTTGACTGTTTCTTTTGCTGTGCAGAAGTTTTTTTATCTTGATAAAGTACCAAATGTTCAGTTTTGCTTTTGTTTCCCTTGCCTTTGGAGACATTTTTTTAAAAAGATTTTATTTATTTATTTGACACAGAGAGAGATCACAGGCAGGCAGAGAGGCAGGCAGAGAGACAGGAGGAAGCAGGCTCCCTGTCAAGCAGAGAGCCAGATGCAGGCCTCAATCCCAGGACCCTGAGATCATGACCTGAGCTGAAGGCAGAGGTTTAACCCACTGAGCCACCCAGGTGCCCTGGAGACATGTCTTAAAAAAAGTTGCCATGGCCGATGTCAAAGAGGTTGCTGCCTATGTACTCCTCTAGGATTTTGATGGATTCCTGTCTCACATTGAGGTCATTCATCCATTTAGGGTTTATCTTTGTGTATGGTGTAGGAGAATGGTCCAGTTTCATTTTTCTGTATATAGCTGTCCAATTTTCCCAGCACTATTTATTGAAGAGATGGTTTTCTTTTTTCCCTTTGGATATGTTTTCCTGCTTTGTCAAATATTATTTGACCATAGAGTTGAGAGTTCATATCTGGGCTCTCTACTTTGTTCCACTGGTCTATGTGTCTGGTTTTGTGCCAGTACTATGCTGTCTTGCTGATCAAAGTTTTGTAATATAGTTTGAAATCAGGCAGTGTGATGTCCCTAGCTTTGTTTTTCTTTTTCAACATTTCCTTGATAATTTGTGGTCTTTTCTGGTTCCATACAAATTTTAGGGTTGTTCCAGTATTTTGATGGGGATGGCATTGAAAGTATAGATTGCTCTGAGCAGCATAGTCATTTCAATGATATTTATTCTTCCAATCCATGAGCATGGAATGTGTTTCCATCTTTTTGTGTCTTCTTCAATGCTCATAGCAGCAATATCCACAATAGCCAAAATGTGGAAAGAGCCAAGACGCCCTTCAACAGACGAATGGATAAAGAAGATATGGTCCATATACACAATGGAATATTACTCAGCCATCAGAAAGGATGAATACCTAACTTTTGCATCAACATGGATGGGACTGGAGGAGATTATGTTAAGCAAAAAAATAAGTCAAACAGAGAAAGTCAATTATCATATGGTTTCACTTATTTGTGGAACATAGGAAATAGTATGGAGGATATTAGGAAAAGGGAAAAATGAAGGGGAAGAAATTGAAGTGGGAGATGAGCCATGAGAGACTATGGACTCTGGGAAACAAATGGAGAGTTTTAAAAGGCAGTGGGTGGGGAGATTTGTGAGCCTGGTGATGGGTATTAAGGAGGGCATGGATTGCATGGTGTACTGGGTGTTAAACGTGAACAATGAATCATGGAACACTACATCAAAAATGATGTACTGTATGGTGACTACTCTAACACAATTAAAAAAATCCCAGTTAAATGGAAGTTCTTATAGTATCTCACAAAAATAGCCCTTAAACCTCAAAGAATATATTCTCAAGAAATTTGAAAATCGACATAGGCAGAAATCTAATTTGCTATTTCAAAGGAACTGGCATTAATCATAAGGCAAATGGGGCTTAGTTAAAGAAATGGACTTACTTTTCGGTTTATGACATACTAAATTTTTCCTTTGTTAAAACTGTCTACAGAAAAAGAGCTGATGTCCTGAAACTCCTATTCCTCATTCTCCTATCTAACACACACACACACACACACACACACACACACACACACCAAAATACCAGACACCATTTCCTTTCACGTACTTGTGGATACTCCCATGCAGGAAAACCCCAGAGAGAAATAAAATCAAAGAAAATATTGATAGTATGCCAATAAGCAAAATATACCAGTATCAAATCACACCATTAATGTATTCCTATAACAATGGTCACAACCAAATAAAATGATCAAAGAAGTATGAAAAACAAGCTTAAAAAAAGTCAGAGAGAAGGAAAATCAAAATTATCTATCATGAGAGTACATCAAATTGGGTTTAACTCTCTTCTAAAGATGGTCTCAAATGGAATAAATATTAAAAATTTACAGTCTATTGTTTCTAAACTGTATTTAAAAAATTATTAATTCAGATTTTCTGAAAGGGTGGTGTCTTTAACCACCACCTTTTTGGATTGTCAGACTTCTTAAATCCAGGGAAGCCCTGGCTCAATAACAGGCACACATGTCTGAAAAGAACACAAGACCTAGAAATTCATGCAGAACACTATTTTGAGCCTCATCTCCTGGGCTCCAGCTGCCCTTGCTCACTTTGTTGTTTTATTCCTTGGGTACCATCATAGAACTCCGGAGCACTACCAGCACCTCAGTCACCCTACTTCTCTGCAGTTCCTTGTCTCAGCAAGTAACACAGGACTTTGTCCACTTGAAAGCCAGGCACCCAGGAAATATACTATTATTATACTCTGTACCTTCTACTTCTCCCTACCTCCCACCATCCTCCAAGCCCTATAGAGTTTGTAGTGTAAATATTTCTTGAATCTATTCCTCTTCACTGCTTCCATTCCAGTTCAAGCTTGTCATCACTCAGTTGATCTCCAATGAAGGCTTCCTAACTATTCTCATCTTTGCTATTTTTATTTTATTCTTTCTGTTTTAATAGGCAGATCTCTTATTTTTTTGGGGGGGGATTTTTTTTTTTAAGATTTTATTTATTTGAAAGAGAGAAACATAGCCAGAGAGGGAACACAAGCAGGGGGAGTGAGAGAGGGAGAAGCAGGCATCCCGCCGAGCAGGGAGCCCAATGTGGGGCTCAATCCCGGATCTCTGGGATCATGACCTGAGCCGAAGGCAGTCACTTAACAAACTGAGCCACCCAGGCGCCCTTTTTTTTTTTGGATTCTTAAAACAACTCTATTGAAATATAATGTACATACCTTAAAATTTAGTATAATTTGAGAGCAAATTTAGAGTTGTGCAAGCATTACCAAAATCCTACATTATTTTCTCAAAACTTTTTATAATTAAAAATTAATATATTCAATAGTAGAGAGAATAGTGCAGAGAGTCCTTATGTACCACCAATGGCTATCAACACGCTGTCCATCTTGTTCTGTCTAGACCTCCAACTACTTTCTTCATATACACTGGATTACTTTGAGGCACCTTCTAATTTTAAGATTATTTCATTTGTAAATATTTCAGTATGCATTTTTTAAAAAGATAAGGTCTATTATGGAAAAAAGAAGCTCAGTACATGATCACGCCAGTGATCAAAAGCTACCAGTAATTCCTTAATGTTACTTGAATATTCAGTCAGCATATAAATTTCTCTCTCACTTTTTTTTTTTGGTACAATTGTGTCTGGACTCAAACAAGGTCCATATATTACAGTTGGTGTATATGTCTTTTATGTTTCTGTAATTTGGAGTTACCATCTCCCTCTTTTTGTCATTATAATTTATTTGTTAAAGAAATCAAATCATTTATATGCTAGAATTTCCCATGTTCTAGGTTTTTTGATGGCATCCCTGTAGTATCATTTAACGTGTTCTTCTGTCCTTTGGAAATTTGTAGTTCTGTCTAGAGAATTGATTGGACATAGGTCTGATTTTCTAGAAAGAATGGATCATAGTTGGTATCATGAACTTCCATCAGGATCCACCTAATGTCTGGTTGTACTATTTTTGTGAAGTTAAGTTGATGTTTGGATTCAGGTGCTGTCAGCCTTATCTATCCATTTTAAAGTTTCTCATCAATCTTCCCTCTAAGAGTTATAGCAGCCATTGATCACCATTGCCTGTAGCCAACAGGCAGCCACCATGAAGTTTTATTACAAATTAAGCTTTTAAAATAAAAAAAGATCATATTTTTCTTCTGCTTAAAACTCTCAGGGGCTTTTCATAATTCCCTCTCCTTCCCCTTATTAAGCACATACCAGTGAATTTGATTATAATCTGGTGGGGTGATTTCATTGTCCACAGAATACTTTGCCAGTCCTGTGAGGATGTGGACTGTATCTACTGATCCATGTCGTTGAGAGCTTAGGACAATGTCTGACAAATACTAGTGCTCATGTGACACCTGGTGGGTGGATGGGATGAGTTAATGAGCTAACAAATTAAATCAAAGGAAGGTTGTGGCATCTATAAAAAAGGCATGTTGTATGGGCTTTTTTTCTTTCTTAAATGTGGGAGAATTTGGGAAAGGCAAGCAGAGATTGACAAACCAAAGGGAGCACTCAAGAGGAGCTGGTTTTGGAAGAGTCATTGTGTTTTCGACAGAGGTGATAGTGTGGTCAGAGATGTGTAGTAATATTCACTGTTTACAGAGAAAGGGCAGCAGATGGGAACCTTCCTGAAATGCACAGGATGACGTTAATGCGTAGGAGCCAGGTGAGGAGGGATATCCCTGAAATAAGACGCACTGTGCTTTGTGAATGCGGGAGGCAACCCAGAGTCCCTTTTCAATGGCCCTTGAAGGCAGCATTGTGATGCAATGAATTTGGGTCAAAGCAGCCCATTCATCTGTTGGTCTATGGAGCCTCCTGGCCACATGTACACTAGCATGTGAGGCCATTACTGTGGAGCATGGAATTTCCTCACATCTGGGGAGACTCAAGCTCTGAAAACACCTAGTCTAGGAATTCTGGTTGGGCAAATTAAGGTCTTACAGGAAAATGATTTTGAGGATTGAAGGTTGTCAGGAAACCTCTGAAAACCTTTATAAATGGTTTATATGTTTACTAAATAAAAGATTCAAATCAGTACGATAGAGAGACTATCTGTGTGTTTTACATCAGCAAGAATAGAATTGAATGATTCATTTTCATTTATCATCAACTTTAGTTTACTGGCATATTTTCAGTATTTCCCTCTTCTTAGAAGTTTGTTTTGGGGGCGCCTGGGTGGCTCAGTTGGTTGAGCGACTGCCTTCGGCTCAGGTCATGATCCCGGAGACCCGGGATCGAGTCCCGCATCGGGCTCCCTGCTCGGCGGGAAGCCTGCTTCTCCCTCTCTCACTCCCCCTGCTTGTGTTCCCTCTCTCGCTATGTTTCTCTCTGTCAAATAAATAAAATCTTTAAAAAAAAAAAAAAAAAAGAAGTTTGTTTTGCTTTTTATCAGTAATATGCCCTCTAGGAAGTAACATTTCTATCCCCCTATGGTATCCTTTTCCCTAGAAGGGAAGGAGAAAATTGAATACCTATGTGATCAATAAAGAACCTCTCATTTCATGCCTGTGTATTATGACTGGAGGTACTCTGAAGATTCATCTAAATATGTCCTGAAATTCTTTCAGTTTAAGAGATAAGTGTATAGCAGTTGAATCCAGCATGGAAGATTTAAAAAAAAAAAATGGACTCTGGAGTCAGAATACCTGAGTTTGAATTCAATCCCCCAGTGAACTGTGTGACGTTGGACAAGTTACTTCACCTTTGTTTCCTCATCTGTAATATAGGACAATAATAATAATAATACTTCACAGTGTTGGAAAAGATTGGATGATTTATTTAAAGTGCTTAGAAGAGTGCCTGTTACATAGTAAGAGGTATGAAAATGATTCCTACGAAGATTGATGTTGTTATCCATGAAATAAATCCATGCCCATGAGAAATTTAGCTAGAAGGAATCTGAAGTGAGTGAGGAATGCTCAGTGTCCCTAATAACCTGTGGATGCCTGTGGATAAAAGTACCTCAACAGTGACTTCTGTGACAACTGTCAACTCTCCTTTTGTGAGATACAAAAAGAAGAAATGAAAAACTTTAAAAGGGGACATGCACACTTGAGCACGGGAAAACTTTGACTGACTAGAGTAATACTGGTTTTTC
The DNA here is from genome assembly GCA_004023965.1 of Spilogale gracilis. Lineage (NCBI taxonomy): Eukaryota > Metazoa > Chordata > Mammalia > Carnivora > Mephitidae > Spilogale > Spilogale gracilis. The sequence continues at coordinate 18,866 of PITA01020600.1, read as the reverse complement.
TCAATTGTTTGCTCTTTCTGACCAGAAAGGGTTCGAGTGAAGACAGAATGCTCTAAACCTGTGGGGCTATACAGCAGGGTGTATTTTCTGAGACTAGAACTCTCAGAGCCTCTTCCCAGCAAAAGGGCTCAAGCAGAGATATCTAAGCGTGTGCCCCACCTTGGGCCAAGGGCTCTGGGAAAATAACACACATTTTTATGAGCAGGGACAGTAATATTTTGGGCTTTGGTATTTATTCAGATATGAGATTAGAAAGCTAGCCTCTACCCTCTACCCCCACTCTCACCCCATGAGAACACTATTAAGTTTTAAGTCTTTTAAAGAAAACTCACTTAGGACCACAATCTATCCTGTGATCATATTTATTGTGCAGATGAAAACTTCTGTTTTGGGTGGTAATTATCATGCATCCCACATATTTTTTATCCTATCTCCAGGAAAGAAATGGGATGTTTGCCAGTTAGCTTACTGAACTAAAGAGACAGCATGGTTCAAATATCCTTTGATCCCCAGGGACAATAAAAAACAGACCTGGGAGAGTTTTCTACTGTGATTTGTTCTTTTTATTTTATTTTATTTTTTAGATTTTATTTATTTATTTATCAGAGAGAGAGAGTGAGCACAAGCAAGGGAAGAGGCAGGCAGAGGGAGAAGCAGGCTTCCTGCTGAGCAGGGAGCCTGATGTAGAACTCCATCCCAGAACTCTGGGATCATGATCTGAGCTGGAGGCAGACCCTTGACTGAATGAGCCATCCAGGCATCCCTGTGATTGGTTTTTGAATAATGATTAACTGTGCCTATAATCACTTTACTTACTTTCTGAATGTTCAGACCTACTGTTTGATGCAATGCCTGAAAAATTAAAGGAGATTATTACACTGGTCTGAAGTTTCTAAAATTCAGCTTTGTCCTCTCTTTCAAAATTGGGGCAGTGTTTGCCCTTGTCCCATCTCTGGAGCCTTTTAAGCTCTCCATGATTCTGAGATTACTGACTGTATTTTAAGATCATATCTGCAATTTCTTTTCGTTTCTGGGGTGGAATTAATTTAGATGCGGACTGACACTTGAATTTATTTAAAGTGATTGAGGTGTATCTTTACTACCTTGCATATATTGGGTGTTAAATTCTTCATAATGTGTTGTCCTCTGTGGTTCCCAATTTTCCAGTTCTATCTGTGCAACTTCTTGCTCAGACAGAACGGTTTTGTTCATCTTGCAGTTCTCCTGCCAAGTGCAGTCCTCCAGCTCTTAGGAAAAGCAACAGGCGGTTTAGCACTTAATATATATTTACTGCAAATTCAGAATTTTTAAGTAAAATGTTAATGTTAGTCAATATTATTGTTGTTTTATTAGAAGCAACAGAAATCAACTTAATTTTAAATCAGAAACCAATTTGATATTAAACCAGAAGGGATTTGGGAGACTTTACAGAGACTGGGTAAAGCAGGAATTGGAAAATTGTAGCTTCCCTGTGGAGCACCAGTCCCCAGAGGTTGTCTGTTTACTGTGCTGGTTGAGGACTATGAGTTAGCCAGTGGTCTCTATTGCAGGCTAATCATCTGAACTTGGGGAAATTCTGGTTCAGTTAGGTGAGTAGCACTTGAGATTAGAAAGTTTTTAATGCTGCTTTTTGGTGCTAGTGACTAGCTGGATTTGGGAATCACGGAGTGAAGCAGTGATTGTCAAATTTGAATCCTCTGAAGTACTTGTTGAAACTCCAGTTACCAGGCCTGGTCCCCAGAGGCAGATATTCAGTAGGTCTGGGGCAGAGCCTGAGGATTTGCATTGCAAAGAGTTCCCTGGTGATGCTGAAGCTGCCATTCAGGCTTTGAGAGCCACCGAGCTGACAGGGCTAGCCAGTGGTTTCTGCCATAGAAGGCTGCATGCCTAATGTTTTTCTTTCTATTTCTGAAACATTAACCTCACTGCCATCTATGTGGCTCTCTCCTGGGAGATCCAGTCTCTTCTGCTGGGTGCCTCCACCAAAGATATTTGCACTTGTTAACAAAAGCCACTAGTCATTTCATGAATGAGTAGTGGGAAGGGAACATTTATTTCAATGCAGCTTGAAATCCACTGCTTATCTTGTGGGTGCTGGGATCTGGCTGTGGCCTGAGCTGCATTTACCAAATTCGAAGTCACGGGTAACCATACCCAGTGTGCGCGGCAACCTTCCTTGGTAGGAGAAAACAGAGACATACTGGTTTGAAGGCTCAAATTATGGGCTGCAGAAAAACGGGTTGCCTTCAATGAAGAGAGCTGGGAATATAAGACAACATTTCCTCTCTTAGCAACCAAATGGAAATGTGCTCTTTTCTGCTACTCCCCACCCCCACTGCCCTAAAATATAAAGGGGAATCTCACCTTTAGCACGTACTGAGAAGTTTTAGATAGTTCTAGCCTTTTAAAGTTAGCCTGAGCAAGCAGAGATCTAGTATTAAAGGTGAGCTCAGTTTTATAACCTTCAGGTCCTCATTTAGAAAGTCTGTCTGAATCTTACCATCACCTTTGAAAGGCCCTGCAAAGTTCTGCACACCTCGCAAAAGTTTAGAGATGAAACTGGACACCAGGACAGGTTCCATATTTCACTTACTGTCCTAAATGTGGCTCACACTTGTTGAATTACTTCAAGTTTCTGATCCTTTTGATGAAGGTCTGCCTTGACTTTATCGCAAAAACTTCCTGAGATGCTTCATGCTGCAGAGAAACCATGTTGCATTGGAATTTTTCCTTGGAAGTTGTTTTACTTTTTCCCTGTAAATCTGGAAGATGAAAGACAGTTTCCCAGGAGGTAAAAATCACCAAACAAAACTGAGAAAGAAAAAAGACAAAAACCACGTGGCTTTATGCCTTGTATTCCTTGTCTCACCTTGGAGCTGAAGTGTGCTGCTTGCCTTAGCCCCGAAAGGGGTTTCATGGGTGACAATACAAGTTAGCAACAGGAAAGACCCCAGTGCCTGATCTGCTTTGTAAAATCCTCACCAGTGGTCAGAATGGGAAAAGAAAACTCCAGGTTTACAGAAGACTGAGGAGCACTAGCCCACAGATGGCTGGTCTGATTGACATCTAATGTGGTTATTCCATGGAAGAGTCAGTCTTTGGGGAATGGAAAGGAGTTGCCTGCAGGATTGCATCACTGTGTCTAGAATATAGCTTTGGAGAAACGGAAAAAGAGCATCACTCCCCCCACCAACTTCCAAACAGCTTGTGTACAATGGAGACTTGAGTTTTGATCCCTTCATAAATCACATGGTATGGAGGGGTTAGAAGGAATGTTAGCAGACCAAGAGCCTCTCTGGCCAGGGGACCAAGTTCAAGGACTCTGCTATACAAGGTTGACTCTTGTCTCAGCAGCCCCTTCAGATTTTACTTCTGGGAGCCAAGATACATTAAAAACATTTTTTCTTCCCTATGATCTATGTCATTTGTACTCTCAACCTCAGTAAAGTCCTTGGAGGATGAATTTACATAGCTTTCATGGAATGGTGCCCAATGTTGCTGAGTTTAGTTTCCTCCTAGGAGTGATGTCACAGGGACAAAAGCATCCTTCTCATGTTCAGGGGAGTTTAGGTAGCAAGGACCACTCATTTGGTTATTGATTCATTTCAAAGATACATGTGGAGTCTATTGTGTGCTGGGCCTTGTGCCTCACATGGGGGGTACCATTGTGGATAAGACAGAGGCAGTTCCTGCTTCAGGGAGCTGTAGTGAAAAATGGAAGTCTATAAACTAGCAATTACATAACAGTATAGCAAGGAACTTAAAATGAAATGAAGTACTTGGCAGCTCTACACATGAGTGAATGGTGCTCAGAGACTAGTAGAAGGTGCCAGTGAGTCTATCTAGGAGGGGAAATGACCTTCATTGGTGGAGGAGGGAGGGAGAAAAAAGGAGCTGTTCTTTGTTTTCCGGAAGTCACAGCAGGATGAGTCCTGGAAAATGAATGTGGGTGTGCCAGAGGAAAGAGTTTGGAAAGGAAGAGCATAAAGAACAGCCTGTACAAAGGCTCAGGGACCAGAGAAACTATGAAACATCTTAGAAATAGTTTAGGATGAGTGCCATGGACAGTGGAAGCAAGAAGGGAGAAAAGTAGTTAGGAATTTCTTTGTAGATTTTTATCCTGAGAATAGGGATCCCGAGGCCTGAGAGGATTAAGCCGTGAAAACCCAATCAGCCTACCCCCTGGGGGATAGCAAATGGATGTGAGGGTAGGATGGTGGCAAGTGTGTTCAGTTTCTCTTGTCTCCTGAATATCCAGGTATAGAGGTCAGCTGGGATTTCCAGCCTGTCTGACAGCTGAGGCCATGGGAATAGAGGACAAGTACTTTTGAAAGCATGTGCAGATAGGCATTGCTCAAATTTTAGTTTATTTAAGAATCATGTGCAGTGCTTGCTAAAAATGGAGATTCCTGAGCCCTACTCCAGGGATTCTGATCCTGAAGATCTGGGCGTTCCATAGGAATCTGCGTTTTACCCAAACTCTCTGCATTATTCTGATGCATGTGGTCTGTGAGCCATACTTGGAGAAAATAAACCATAAAAATAAAAGGAGAAGCCCTTGGAGAGAACTTGAGGGGCAGAATGATTGAACTGAATTACTCAGAATTACGTCCTTAGGGAAGTGTCTGCTGAGTCTCAGCAGTTGAGAGTGCCAACCAATAATGGGCAAAATGAGGACAAAGCTATTGTCAGTGCACTTTGCAGTCAGCATGGATCTTCCAACGGGATTTTATGTTTTATAAATGCATTTCCCAAACAGGAAAATCAAATTATCCATCCGCTCTGAAGAGCACATTTCTTTGGAAAAAAAAAAAAGAGAGAGAGAGCAAGTGTACACACACACACACCCTTACTTATAATATATGAGCTTATATACTACTTATAATGTGTGTGTGTGTGTGTGTGTGTGTGTGTGTGTGTGTGTGTGTAAAGAGAGATACTTAAGACAAACACAGGGTTAGTGTAACTGGCCCTTTACATTCCAGTTTGTTAATTGCTTCATAAACACTCATGTTTGATGTAGCGAGATATGCTTCACAAAACTTGATGCAGTAGAATCACAAGCTGGTGGAAGAAATGGCTCTTTATTTGGAAAAAGCTAATGGAAATATGGGACGAGGGTTTTAAACATTTTTTGAAACTGTTGGAAAAGTATTTTAGCATGACTAGCTCCTTAACACAAGTTCCAACCACTGATGTTTATTATCTCTGAATTTTTTGGCAACACTGAATGATCAATTGTAATGAAGGTTTCTTTTATCTAATTAAGTGAGACTAATTGGCTTGTGTGCCCTTATAATAGCATGTTCTTTTTTTTTCAATTCTAGATATTCCCTCAGTTAAAAGATTTTAATCTGACTTAATGAATTCAAATCTAATCAATGTGAACAATTCTATACAGTCACAGCCCTAAGGAAAAGTGGTATTTATGGGGCTTTGTATATGTCAGGGACATATGTGCATGATGTTCAGGTGATATTTTGCTATGTTTTTACAACAATCATCGGCGGTAAGTATTTCCATTTTCAGGTGAAGAAGTTGTACTTATACTTACATAAGAATTAAGTGACTGAGCTAGAACTGGAACTGAAGTCTGGATGAAAATTTTCAAAGAACTTGTTGAACTGTGACTCTTGCATTCATTTTCATTTTTCTCCTGCTTTACTGAGGGTGCCGGATTAGCATTCTTTTCTCACTGACTTGTATGGATGCAGTATAAATATAAATGTAAAAGGTATTTGTTGGGTCCCCTGTTAATATTTTATTCTTATGGACATGGTTATTTCAAGAAAATGCCAATTTGTCTAAGCTATAGTTATCTTTGTGTTTGGGGCATTCATTTATTCATTCATTCATCCATTGAGTGCCAGCTACTGTGGAAGTTTGAAATGTAGCTGTGAAGAAGAGGTGGACCCCCTGCCATTGGGGAACTTGCTTTCTTGTAGAATATTGTTGCTCTTGAGATGTGATGGCAGTGATGGGATACTAGTGAGCGACAGGTGGTTTAATGACTCTTTAAAAATCTAATGAGGGGTGCCTGGGTGGCTCAGAGGGTTAAGCCTCTGTTTTCAGCTCAGGTCATGAATTCAGGACTGAGTCCTGCATCGGGCTCTCTGTTCAGCGGGGAGCCTGCTTCCTCCTCCTTCTCTGCCTGCCTCTCTGCCTACTTGTGATCTCTCTCTGTCAGATAAATAAATAAAATCTTTTTAAAAATCTGATGATTATTCTGTTCTATGGTGCTTATCAGTTATTGCTTCTAGAGTCATCTTGGCATTAATGAAAGCTGTCCAACCTACATAGAAACTCCCAGAGCCCTGTATCAAATGATGGGCCTTTTAGGGAGTCTTTTTAAATTTCAGGACTCAGGAAGCTACTTTAATTTTGAAAATATTACAGACTTATAACTGAAAATATTCCCATTCAGTAGGAATCACTGTTCCTGTCTCATTTTGCTAAGTATGCTCTGTGAGGGGCTACTTGTACGGATCATGTCCCATGTTCTGCCTTCCCTTGTCCCCCGCCGGGTTTGGGGGAATTCACAATGAAGAGAGCTACTCAGGCAACCTTTCTCCATTTTCATGGTCTCTAGAAGAGATAACTCTTAAATTCCATAAGGCAATGGGGACTTTAAAACATTTGAGGAAGAATCTGAACGCTCTTATGAAAGTTTTCTTAACCAGGAAACTCTTAACTCAATGTTTAATGCAAATCTTTTTTTTAAAGTTCTACAGGACAGATAATGGAGCCTTGTTATAACCAGCTTTCTGAGATCTACTGCTCAGCCCGAAGAAGAAATAGTCTGCAAGGGTAATTTAGATTTGGCTTCACTTAACAAGATTGTGATTGAGTGGACCAATCCCTTTAACCTTTGCCAAAAAAAAAAAAAAAAAAAAAAAAGCCAGGAGAGGAGGCAGAAAAGGATCTATCATGTTGGTAAAATGCTTAAACATCCCTTGCCTTTTCCCTGTTAAAGCCCAGAGTTTTATCTCAGATACAGTAGTTGTCTCATGCTGTCTGCAGTGATAATGTGACTGATCACCATTCTGGGCTTCCCCTGGAAGTCAAAAGTGAATGGTAATATAATTCTTGTCACAGAGCTGATACATGATCTGAGGGGCTTCAAGCCAACTTGGAATGCTCTTTGAAACTAACAGTAAAATGAATTAAGACTGAGGGGCCCGCAATAGAAAGGTATAAGCTAAGGAAGCGTGGGCTGCACTTTACATGAGAAAGGTCCCCTCAAGTAAGTGGCTTCACTTTGGAACCATCCAGTTAATCCCCTTTATGTTGTATGGAAGACTTCACGTTTTCCTTGGTGACATCACAGAAATATTGGCTTTGATACACAAATCATTTGTCCTGTTTATACCAGTGCCCACAGTTGTCACAGTTTGCCACTGACAGCTTGTCCTCAGACATTGTTGGGGACCCAAACTCTTCAGTTAGACCATCTCCTTGTTGTAAGGCTTCATAGTCACTGATGACATATGATCAACCTGAGATGAAAAAATGGAGCTTACACAGTGTAGGAAACAAATCTGATGTCTGTAGGTTATGCAATTTTCTGTGTTCTTTGGCTGGTAGAGGGACGTCATTGTTGCAGTGGTGGGGAGAGATGTTAGTTTTAAAATCTACTCCTTCTCTTAGCTAGCTGTCCTTTTTCCATGTTTCTCCTGTTCTCTCACTCTCCATATTTCGATTTTTGTCCAGACCACATAATCACCCAACTTCCAACATGCCTTACCGACTTCTAAATGATCTCAAATCTCCAGAGACCCTAATCATATGAACTCCAGCCCCTATAATACAAATTTGCCATGAAGATTGGGCAAAGAAAAATTACAGGAGTCTCTAGAGTATATCAAAGTATCCCAAATGCTGTGACATATTAGTAGGAATTGTGTGGCTATCACACAGCAAATTTGAAGTGGCCCAAATTATGATGTTTAGAATTCATTCTTGATCAGTTGTAGGAATTTAATGATGAGGGAAGTTCCTGTAAAATTTCTTTAATCATTTGAAGAAGTAGGTAGACAACCAAGCTAACAGTAAAAATAACATGTTGGAATATATTTTGTCTTCTATCAAAGTAAATCAGAATGGAAAAAAACAACATGCTTGGTTCCTATGGTTTTCTTCCCAAGAAGTGCCATTTTAGTACCACGGATTAATGGGAGTAGGATGGAAACAGTAATCTGAATAAATAAAAAGTCTGAATAGTATTTTATTTCCTCTATTTGTAATATATTTTCATTTTAATTTAGTTAGTATATGAGTATGGAAGAAAAATCAAATAGTGCTAAAGCCTAAAAACAAAACAAATAGTACCCCACTGGAACCCTGTATCCTTTTCTCCCCATAAGTGAACAATTCTAATGCTTTCAGCTGTTTCTTCTTATATCTTTCTCCATATTACTCAGTAATACATTTGCAGTCCTCATTTTTGATTATTCAATTTAAAATATTACTTATAGATTTCTTGGAGTGACTGGTAAGAATTGTTTTGGCTCTTTTGCATGTTTCTCTCTTTATTCACCTACTATCCTGATATGTGACATATGAATACTGCTAATAATATAAATTCTGTACGTGGATGTGCTCATTAAAATTCTAGGCTCTGCACTCAGATTCTGATACAGTAGGTACAAGGTGGCTTCCTTTTTATGCAATATGCATTTTTAGCAAATGATTCCAATAATTCTGATGAAGGTGTTAAAGAAGATATTTAGAAAAACTCTAGCCAAGGGTTTGACTCTTGATTCTTCTCTAGGGTTAGATAATGCAGGATTTCAGAACTGTGGAGGATATAAACGCATAGCAATTTGTAAGCTGTGACTCAAGTGTTCTGTTGTAACGAATAGATAAACTAGATCTGTAGACTCCATAAAAGCTGTATTTATGTAACTGCTGTTTATAAATAAGCCTGAAAATGGTTTGCTCCCCTTAAACATAAAAAACATGTACCCCCTAGAAGGTTTGCCAAAGAAAGCATGAACTTTAACTTGGCCTTTTAGTTAAGTGATTTATAATGTCTGAAATGATATTATGAAATATGCTTTCTTTCATTTCTGAACATGTGTTTGTATTTGTCTGGGGAGTACCATGGCTCTCATATGTGATAGCTGTAGGGGAGGAGGCAGAGGTTAGGCTCAAAAACTTGAGGTACAGCTAGGCACAGGGACAGGTATAGGCTGATAAAACCTTCGCAGCTCATCTTTAGATGTGTGGTTAGTGCCTCGGGCCTGAGATGAAGTGGAGAGAACCCAGGAGGCAAGGATTGGATCAACTTTAGGAAGTTCTGCCTATAAGAAGGAAGCTTATACCCCTTAGCCCAGGGTTCAGGGGCAGAGAGAGAAATGACTCTAGGTCCTGGATGCTAGGAAGAAGAAGTATTCAATGATTAAAAAGGGGCTTATGCAAAAGCTTAGCCATAAAGGATGAGTCACATTGGGTGAGGGCAGAGGGGAGACTAGTGCTATTTTCAGGTGACAGGTATGTTTACCTATGAACCAGATTTAGAAAATAGTAGGAAAGCCCAAAGTGTGTTCGTGGGTTGCTAGTGCCTAAAAGGAAAATCTCTGGAGATGGAGCTGCCAAGATATTTCTGACCTGCCTGTTAGGGTTTTACCTTTGTTTGGAAGCTGAAGCAGGGTTTCTCACTTAGCTCGTCCAGCTCTAGGGCGTTTGGGAGGGCAGGAGATGCCCAAGACCAGGTGTGTTGGGATAAAGGCTCAAGAAGTCTTGGAACTTCAGGAACATTTCCAGATCACCTACACTGAGTTTAGCAGTAGAATATCACTCCCGGCCCAACCTAGCAAGAAAGGTGATCCAGTATCAGGTATTTCTGGGGAGATGGTAAGGTACAGGCTTGAGACTGACCCCCTACTTTCTTTTGCCCTTATTGGTCTGGGAACTGGGACAGGGCCATGGCTCTAGGTAGAGAGTTTTGAAGCAGTGGTGAGGTAACAGGACCAGGTAGAGTCAAAGGATGACTTTATTAGTCTATGAGACATTCCAACTGCCATCACTGTCATGAAATCACAGATTCTCCATTGGATTATTTCTTTTTTTGTGAGTCAACTTAATGCAAGGATTTTTGGGGTTTTGAAATGAGGGGAATATAGAAACTTCTTACTTACCTTTCCTTCGGGACAGATCCTAAACAAGTAGATAAAAATGCGATGTTGTTGACTATAGCACATGAAGTCTGATTCTTGTAGGTCCTGGTTCATTCAAGATGATGACCATTTTGGGAGGACACCCCGCCTGAGGGTTAGCTGGTGTCTCATGGCCATCAGATTGGTTACCAAGAATTCAGTCACTAAAATGAAAATGGGCACTGTGTTTATTTATAAGTACTTTTTTGGTCTTCTAGGTTGAAGTTGATGGCATATGTGTTTTTAGAGAAAAAGTACAAACCCTGGAGTCACAAGCATCTGCTCTTTCTCAGTCCCGCCTCCTGAGTTTATACTGCATTCTTTTTTTTTTTTTACCCACACAAAAGGCTTTCTCTTTTTCTACTGAATACCTGAAAATATGGGTGTAAATGACTAATATGGATTCTTGACAGTTTTCCTGGAATAAAACTGGTGTTTTCAGGCTTTGATTGCATGTAGCTGGGTCTGTGGGTGGTGTTGATTATCCCTTTTTCACTCTGTAGCCCATACAGTATTACAGTCCACTAAGTGAAGTTGCTGACTTAAGTGATGATGTACAGTGTTTCCTTGGGACCATAGAGTTCATTTCTGTGACCCAAGTGCACTGCTATACTTTGGTTTGTTTATCATGGTTATAAGAATTACTTCATGGAGATAGACCTCAAAAATGTAAAAGTCAAGGCATTTGAGTCAGCAGTTCTCAAAGTATAATCTGTGGACCCCTGGGAGTTCTTAAGACTGTTTCAGAGGGTTCACGAGTTTTAAAATGATTTTTATCATAATACGAGGACATTATTTGCCCTTTTTGCTATGTTTACATTTACACTGATGGTGGGTAAAAGTGCTAGAGCCTTAGTGTGGATCAAGGCAATGGCACCAAAGGGGTCATTGTATTGGTCACCATCATATACTTGTAGTTAAAAAAATTTTTAAAGCCATTTTTTTAAAAAAATGTCCTTGATGAGATGAAAAAATTATTTGTTTTTAATACCTCTTAACCTTGAATACACATCATTTTAACATTGGAAGTGTGCAAAAAAAAATACTGCTGAATATTGAAATATAGTGGATGTCTCTAAAAGAAAAGCACTTACCTATTTATTTGAGTTGTGAGTTGAGCCAGACTTTTTTCATGGAATTCCATTTTTACTTGAAAGAATGACTGACAGGCAAATTATTCAGGCTTTGACATTTGGCAGACTTTTCCTCAAAAATTTTTTAAAAAATGAGTATGTCACTTTAAAGAAAATAAGTTGCAGTCTATTGATAGATCATCAGTAACAAAAATTTGAACTTCCATGTGAAAATTAGAATTTTGGGAAACTTGTATTTACTACTGTGTGCATGACATATTTCTCACACTTAAAGACTTATGAAGAGATAAAAGATGACATTAATAAATTTAATTTCTTTTTGATATTTGGTAATGAAATACACCAACCCTAGGGAGATCTGCTAAATTAGTATTTTCCAAATGACCAATACATAGTATTATAAAGATTGTGCATAGGGAAAATTTCCACTTAGAGTACAAGATACGGTTTTGAATTTCACATTAAAACCAACTTTTAAGATTGTTGAATTTTGGTATAGTATCAAAGAAGAGTATCCACAATGATATGTAATGGCTCTTAAAATCTGCCTCTGTTTTTCAACTACAGATCTGTTTAAGGCTGGATTTTCTTTATACACTGAACCTAAAATGGCATATTGCAATAAATTGCAAAAAACAAGTAGGAAAATTCAATTATCTTCTGTTAAGCCAGAGCTTAGAGAGATTTGCAAAAAAGGTAAATCAGTGTCACTTTTCTCACTGATATTTTTTGTTTGTTTTGTGTTGTTCTGGATGGCATAGATATTTTCCATAAAAATGTGTTGTCTATGTTAATATAATAGATTTTTGTCCTTTAAAAATGAACAAGTTTTTAAAATTTCTCAGTTTTAATTCCTGTAAATATTGATAGAAAGACATAACTCACATAAAAACACTTTGATAAGTTCAGTAATTTTTAAGACTATAAAGAGATCCTGAGATCAAAACTTGAAAACCACTGGTTTTTAAGTGAGGCTTTCCACATAAAGCCCAGATTAGGAATTCATGTCTAGTTTAAGTATAAAAGCAAATCATGTTTTGTCTTTTTCCCAGTTTTCTTAGCATTACCTTGTCCTTTGGTTCCTGTGTGTCTGTCCAGAAATGCCAATAAGATTTCATTGCTGACCTCTGGCCAGAAGGAGGTTCACATTGTCCACCCAGAAGAAAGCACCAGCCATGGGCTCCACAAGAAGATGGATAATCTTATCCATCATCTTATCCTTCTGCCTGAAGGATAAGAGAAGAACCTGTGTGCAATTATGGACACACTTACCTTTTCTTTCACATCTAGCTAACTCCTTTTTACAGAAAAGTTCAAAGCCAGCTGGCGCTATGGTGACTAGCCTGAGTGATTGTGTATGAGACCTTTCTAAAGAGAGTTAGAATTTGGAGAGGTGTTTATGAGTTCATCATAAAGGATATCCTCAACATAGAGGAATATTAAATGGGCAATAAAATGTTAATTTTATTGATGGAAAGATCATGAAAACTGTGAGGACTGTGGTTGGGGAAAGTAGATTGCCTAGTGGTATTGCAGTCTATCAAAAACTTTAATTATTTATTTAAAAAGACACCAAGGCAGGCACTGAGGACACAACCCTTGACTGTGGATATAAAATGATACATAGATGTTGAGATAAAATTGAAGGTCATGGGTAAAAATGAAAATAATGGAGAAGCTGCTTTAAACCTCTCACATTTAATTAATTAACTAGTTAATCTATTTAACTATTTTGAGAGAGAATGTGCACACACACACCTATGTGTGAGCCAAGGATGGGAGCGGCAATGGGAGAAGGAGAGAGAGAAATTTAAGCAGGTCCATGCTCATTGTGGAAACCTCATTGGGGCTTGATCTCACAACATGATGACATAAGCTGAAATCAAGAGTTGGATGCTTAAGGGACTGAGCCACCCAGGTGCCCCTAAACCTCTCACATTAAAAAAAAAAATGTTTTGGGGCACCTGGGTGGCTCAGTTGGTTGAGCGACTGCCTTCGGCTCAGGTCATGATCCCAGAGACCCGGGATCGAGCCCCACATCGGGCTCCCTGCTCGGCGGGAAGCCTGCTTCTCCCTCTCTCACTCCCCCTGCTTGTTTTCCCTCTCTCGCTGTGTTTCTCTCTGTCAAATAAATAAATAAAATCTTTAAAAATAAAATGTTTTGTTGGTATTTTTTAAATTTCAGTATCAGGGAAATAAGGGGCTAGAGATTGAGATTTTTGTTGTTTTGATCCCTGCCTCTTTAAAACACTAGGAAGGGTGCTGATCTTTCTGACCGCTCCCAGCATGGTGTCCTTGCCAGGTGGGTAAAGCTCCTGCCTTGTTGTTGTTGTTGTTGTTGTTGTTGTTGTTTTAAATGCATTTTTTTTAAAGATTTTATTTATTTGACAGAGAGAAACACAGCCAGAGAGGGAACACAAGCAGGGGGAGTGAGAGAGGGAGAAGCAGGCTTCTCGCCAAGCAAGAAGCCCAATGTGGGGCTCGATCCTGGGTCTCCGGGATCATGACCTGAGCCGAAGGCAGTCGCTTAACCAACTGAGCCACCCAGGCGCCCGCTCCTGCCTTGTTTGACTCAGTTTCTATAGCTCCTTCACCTCACCTAGCCAGGGCTGTCACGGCCTCACTTGTGGTCTCATGAGGTCACATCCAAAGGGAGCTACAGGGGTAAACACGCCTTTCCTCTGAATGTTTGTTTCTTCCATTACCACCTTCTGAGGAATCTATCAGGATTTCTTTGGTTTACAATGTGTCACTTTTTTAGGGCCACCTGGAGGCAGATATTGAGGGGCAAGTTTTCTAGGCAAAAAAAAAAAAAAAAACCAACCTGGAAAAAGACATGGTTGAAATACTCCTTAGCATGTCCTACAAATACCCCTTTGAAAGGCTTGGAAACCACATATTCCACATCATCTGCCTGGGGAATTTGTAACCAGCTATATTTTCAGAGGCTGTGGGAGGTAGAGTTTTCATATTATGGAATTTATAAATATTCCAGAAATGCCACATATTGGTAGGGTGACCTGGTTTATGGAATTGGAAAAAGACCATGTTGAAGTCAAGAATTCTTTTATTCTAAAGTAAAATGTGTAAAGGTTCTGAAAAAGAATTAAGATAATCCTGAAAAAAAGGAATAGGAATCCTGAGATAACTGGTATTGACAGTATCCTTCAAACAAACCAACCATTGTTAGAGTGGTTTTAGGATTCTATAAAAATATAATCTTAAATTGAATTTGAGGAGCATATCATTTAATGTAGCATTTATGGGATGGGAAGGCATTGGAGATTAGAATTGCTCGCTCAGTTGATTGTCAATATAAGGACTTGTTTAACCAAAAATTGTTGCTGGGAAATTTGCCCCAAAGAAGAAAGACCCTATCATTGTAGATACTTAGGACAGGTGTATGGTAGTAAATTGAAGTTGACTAGCCTTTTCCAAATTGTGTTCTTCATTATATCATACCAGAATATGCTCCTTTGTTATGGCAAAAGGGTTCTCTGGTCAAATAAGTTTGAGAAAGACTATACCTATAATCTCCCTGTTGGATATCCATATGCATTAAAGGATAAGAAAATATTGCAATAAAGAAAGCAATTTAACTTTGTTTTATACAACCTAAGTCATTTCTCTGTAGGAATTGTGTAATAGAAACCCAAGCGACTTCTTCTAAAACAGATTCCACAAAGTACTTGTTTATGAAATGCAATAGGAGATAATTGAGTATAAATTACCTTGATATTTTTGAGGGAAACATTTGGCCAAGCCAGATAATTCTTCTGGTGCTCTGAAAGAAGACTGAGGTAAACGTTGGCATGTGTTGGTAAGGAATTGTCCTTGTCTTTCACATCTGACTGATTCCTTCCTATGGAAAGAAGGACAGCCAGCTGGGGCTATGATAGTTTGCCTGAGGGACTCTGGGTGTTAAAAGTCACAACCTTCTATTTCATTCTCCCTACTAGACCTTAGATGGTTTGTGGCTACAGTGCCCACCAGTGCTGGTTTTTACAGAACAAGCATTAAAAAAATGGTCATATAGTGACTTCCTGGATCTGTGGGGTTGTCTCATTTATTCATCGGGCACACCAGCCCATTTGTGGCACCAAGGCAGGGAAGGGTGCCAGCATGTGTTACATTCTATAGTAAGATGAAATGATTATCCCCATCAACTCCCAAACATACCCCTCCTTAGGAAAACAAACATTTGCAAGTTTATTTTATAAAATCGGTGTAGAACTTATATAAATATATTGTGACAGCAGCTGTCATACTGCATATATCAAGAAAATGCTTTGAAAATGTATGCAAATACATGGGCGATGGATATACTACTGTATACTCCAAAGACTACTCCATGTGTTCCTCGTGCCAAGGAAAATACAAATGTTCTCCAACTAATTCAGAGGAAAAGTCACCACAGCCCCACACCTTTCACAGCCCTGTTCTCTTGGCCACTGAAAATACTCTGAATAGCTGATCCTAAAGAAAGCAGGATGGCAGTGAGGGGGGCTGAAGGTTCATTTTTATCAGGGATTTTGTAGCTCAAGTGCTGCACTGGGCACTTGAAGCATGTTCACTCATAAAATTTCCTCAGTAGCTTTGTGGGGAAAATGGCATTGTTTGGTAGTAAAAGAACCAAGACTCAGATGGAATAAATTGCCTAAGGTCACTCGTTTATTGATTTATGGAGCTGTCTGGGATTCAAAATTAATTTGACTTTAAATATTTGTAAGAGCAAACATTTAGTAAGCACTTACTATGCACCAGGCCCTGGGCTAAAATCTTTGCTTCCATCATCTTGTTCTTTGCAGGAACTCTGTGACACTCAGTACTGTTGGTTTCCTAATTTACAGATGAAGAAATTGAAACTTAGAGAAGTTAAGTAACTTTGGTACAAAGTAATAAAATGGAGTCGGAAGGAGCCTTTAACACCAGGGGTTTGTTCCTTTGAGTCATGGGGTTTCCCAGTTTTCCTTCTTGATTTAGAATCTGGAAACTTTCCTGGTTTGTACTGAGCTCAAGGCACAGATCTTCTCATGTCTTCATGGACTAGGATATCTTAAACATTAAGCCATTTTCCCTTGATTTTTGATTCATCACCCACTACCTGGAGTTTAGTATCATTTCCACATTAGTGGATTTTGTTATCTCTATAACTCTAAAAGAATCTATCTGGAGTTTTGAGCATATTTCAATGCACATACCTTATGCATAAATATTAGATGAAAGAAATGGTCTCTTTACAAAGATTTGAAGTCTTTTGCCCACAACACTGAGATACATGTGTAACTGAGAGTCTCTTCCTCCATTCTTGCTTACCCTTTGGAATTGGAAATGTTTGAGAAAGAGTCATTTAAAATTTTTGTTATGAAAAGTTTTGGTACTCACACTGCTCCTTTTATTTCCAAGTTTTGAGAATGCTTCTGATTTTTAAAGTCAAACCCATTAGAGCCTTTGAGAACTATTGGATTTTGAATCCTAATCTTTTTGTGGCTCAAGTTCCCCACCATGGCATGTTTTATTACTGTTGTAATGACAGCAGCCCTTTTCCGGGCACCATTGATCCTAGGGAAATGTGCCACTTGTGATTGCAAAGTTAGTCTCCTTGAGAGGGTTTGCAAAAAAGGGAACAGGAATAATGCCTAAAAGCCATCTCAGGCCAGATCAGTTAAAGGGCTCAGGAGATCATACTCTCTGTCCTAGACCACTGGAAACACTTTCCTAGTACAAAAACACAAAATACTCATCGCACATGAATGCTCACATAGTGCATTTTAATAAAATATGTATGTAACATAAGTGTGAGTATATTTTTCTCTTTAACAATTTTTGGAGGGAGATGGAGATGTTGGCTTTTGGAGTCTCATCCACAGAGTCCCCTGAACAGATCTTATCAGAGAGCTACTTAGCACAAATCAAAATTTTATGTCCTGTGTAAAACTAAAGAAAAATGCTTCACTGCAAGGGCAACAATATCCATAGTCTACACACTTTTGAATATGGTAGACATTGTTCTGATCACAAATATTTTCAACCAATCAGAACTAGCAATGTTCTGATAATGAGTTGGTCATATATTTTGAGCTACGTATTTATATCAGTTCTATGAACTTGGTGATGAAACTGTAGTCCTGGTGGATGAGGCTTTTTATAAATGACATCAATCAATTTAAAATATGATTTTCAGGATTTCTTGGTCATAAAAAGCCTGGATATTCTGCCTTCAGTATGTAGGCTTTCACACAAGCTGTGTGGTTTCAAGATATTACCATCATCTTCCAGTTGGCCTGGTGTACTAAAATGGTAGGTATTTCTGAACTACAGCCTCCCTGAGTCCTGGTCATTTGCCCCACCCCTGCCCCCCATTTTCCCTTCAACACTGGTCTTCAGAGAGAGCTTTGGGCCAGGTTCTGAGTGGTTTGTGTTTGGTCCACTCACCACTGAAATCCTGACAGCTATTTTAAGTGGGTTGACTTTCTTTTGATTTCCGATTAAAGGTGGCCTTCCACTCTCCCTCTTTTAGCTTCTTAGGAGTTCTAAGGAGACTATGCTTGGTTGCCATTGAAGCATTTAGGGAATTTCTGACAAGCGCTTGAACTTCTGTCCTAGCTATGGTCTAAAAAACCCAGTCCTGAACCCAATCCTATCTGTATCATTTTCTGAAATAAGGTACTAATTTCATTATTCAGGTAGAAATTTTTTTCAGTCCTTTCAGTAAGGTTAAGGATTTGACCTGTTCAGTCCTGGTTCTCCATTGTTCTTGGGAAAAAAATGTCTGTGGTTGCTAAGCATGTTGTCATAGTTATAGAGCTGTACATGACCAGGCAAACTTTCCAACCAGCTGCGGTCTCACTGAGTAACTTCCCCATTCTGGCCTCTTGATCGCATGTTCTGGCCAAGATCACAAGATAGTGCTTCTGAACCTGGTCTGATATTATTCCAGGAGAAGCTTGATTTAATATAACTCATTGTTTCTCTAAGAGACCAAGCACTTTTTCTTTCTACTTGACCAATACATGAATTCATTTGTCAGAGAATATAATATACCCATGCCTTGTCTATTGGGTGGCTATTTTATACTGTCCAGTGTTGCACACTGATGGCCGGTTCTCATAGCGGGTTCATGATAGATGAAATATCATTTTCCTGGACTAGATAAGAGTCCATCTTCTGCCATATCTGTCTGCCATTGTTTCCTCTGCTTGACACCACCCCCACTTCCTGGGCACCTGGCTTTTCAGCCTAGCATGGCTGCTACTTCCAGCCATGATTGCACATCACCACTAATGTCCTGGAAGCCTCTGATAATAAAGCAGTGTGGAGGGGAAGTGAGAAGGACCAATCTTACTTTCTCTTTTGTGTGCTTTACCCAATCACAGGAATCCCAAATCAGAGGGGCCTGTACTTGAATATGTTACAGAGGTTTCAATGACACAGTTCTTTTAAGCTTTACTTTCAGCATCTTTCTCTTATAGGACTAAAATGGGCATCCATGACATGAATTGGGGTGACTCGAGTGGCAGATGCCAAGTTCTATTTGCAGTAATGCCTTCCTTCTGTAATTTGGCTCAGGAACTGGTGGTTGTGTTGTGCTGAGTCTCTTCCTCCATTAGGATGG
>PITA01020599.1:0-25377 GCA_004023965.1 Spilogale gracilis | reverse complement strand
GATCAAGTCCCACATCGGGCTCCCTGCTCGGCGGGAAGCCTGCTTCTCCCTCTCTCACTCCTCCTGCTTGTGTTCCCTCTCTGGCTGTGTTTCTCTCTGTCAAATAAATAAAATCATAAATAAATAAATAAATAAATAAATAAATAAATAAATAGTTAATGGTTTTAAAGTCAAATTACGCAGGAGGTTTTTACTACAGAGTTGCCGTTCTTCACAGAATAAGAAGACTCACTATAGAAACATTCATCTAACTGTTATAATAGAATGGAGCCCAAATGGCATGATACCCTCTAAAATCCAGAAATGATGGGTATTAAGAAAGGCACATGTTGTGATGAGCATTGGGGTTGATACACAACTGTGAATCGCTGAACATTGCATCAAAAAATAATGATATACGATATGCTGGCTAACTGAACATAATAATAATTTTTAAAAATCCAAAAATGTTTGGCTCAAACATCCATCAGATTAATTCACCAGATTGATGGGTTAATTTACCAATTATTTCTGATTATTCTAGGAACAAATCCCATATCCTCCTACATATTTCAGCAAGTTTTGGAGACTTACGTGCTCTGGCTCTGATTTTTCTACTTCAACTGAATTCCCATCCACCGTTTGATACCCTCCACCATTTCTTTCCCCCGACCTCTCCACCGACCCACACATGGAAACTCCCTGGGATCCCACCCTTCTTCCTGCTTTAGAATTATTTCGAATTCTTACACTTAGCAGAGCATTTAGAGAAAGATGGTTGGCCCAGGGGAGGCTTTACTGCATAGAACTGTCCAGTCAACAATTTAACCTTTCACTAAAAAACCCTTCTACTTTCTTCTCCGTAAGAATTTCATAGGACCATCATATCTAGGTCCCTCATTTTTGCTGGCTCCTCTCTACCCCTCTACTTCCCATAATGTCCAAGAAAATGCTACATAATCTCCCTTTATTACTTAGAGCAATGCAATCCTCTCTACTCCCATCTTATAAATTTAATTTCAGGCCTACCTTTGAATAATCCAAACCAGAAGAGAGCCTGAGATTACCACCTTTCCATAAAAATGATTGGCAGTTCATAGGAAGTCGTTATGGTAATTAATAACATTTTCCATTACAAATATATGCAAATATATGCTCTAAAGGATGGCTATCAATTCTAAACAAAAGTTAGTCGAAGAATATTATCATGACATCTGAAATTTAATCAAGAGTGATTAATTCTTTTTCTACTTAAATATCGTTATTCTCAAAATGCAGCACGCATCAGAATCAGCGAGAGGGCTTGGGATGCCACAGATCGCTGGGTGCCATCTCCAAGGTCTTAGGTTTCAGTAGGTTTGGAAATTTGTACTTCAACATGCTCCAGGTGTGACTAACACTCTGCCTCTTTAAGCACCACTGCTTTACCAGAAGTTCTCATCCCCTCCACCCGAGGAGGGCAGGAAGAGCAATTAGAGTGCTTTTACTAACATAATGGCTGGAGCTTGCTGCTAAAGGTGTAGGTAGCGAATACTTTCACCTGTCCCCTTTCAGCCCACATACAGTGATGAATCATCCTGTTCCCACGGATTCTATTTCCTGTGAGATCTACTGTGGGAGGGCTGCTGTGGTCTGCATATTTATCATCGCTCCTGGACCCCTGTCATCAGAGTAGGGAGAAGGATATGCTCAGGCCTTACGTTATAAATGTGGAAGTGTTTAAAAGATGATGCTCATTTTCCATCACCATAGTTTCCCCTTAATCACGGTGATTGTTGCTGATTACTCCTGAATGCTGGCGACGGCGAATATGTAAAGAGCGAGAAGTTTCAAGGAGATGAAAACAGTTGACAGGGTATGTGATGCTTCATGTGTTTAGCTTGAAGAAGTGGGGATAATTTCCGTACTCTTCTGAGCAGGTGACAGATGGGTGACTTGTGGCGTCGAAAGGACTGAGCTCTGATTTTGATGGCTGCTCCCACGACGCCACTGACAAAGCATTGTGAACGAGCACTGTAACCACAATTTGAGCCACAGCTCAGCATCAGCTATTCAGTGTCTTCTCACCAGAGAGATTCCTCCTGAGATAGGCTACTTCTGCAGGATTCTTGAAATTTAGCAGCCCAATCAGTAACCAAGCATAAAGCCACACAGTGGTGGGCTCTGTAAGCAACATCTGCAGCTAAAATTAAAGAACCACTTTCATGCTTCACTGTGGTACGGGGAGGTGCTCCTATGGCCATATTCCTGTCTCTTCAGCCACTTATTTAGTCATTTACAGAGTCATCTTGAAGGATGCAGGACCTCACTGTTTATAAAAGAATGACCAACAAAGTGGTTCCTTTGTACAGTGAGTTGACTTTCGAGCATCAGATTACATCACGATATACGAACCAGTCTCACTGCAGCAAAGAAAGCTTAAAACTAAAAATCTGGGGCGCCTGGGTGGCTCAGTTGGTTGGGCGACTGCCTTCGGCTCGGGTCATGATCCCGGAGACCCGGGATCGAGCCCCGCATCGGGCTCCCTGCTCAGCGGGGGGCCTGCTTCTCCCTCTCTCAGTCCCCTTGCTTGTGTTCCCTTTCTGGCTGTGTTTCTCTCTGTCAAATAAATAAATGGAATCTTTAAAAAAAAACTAAAAATCTGATGATGTAGTTATTCCCCAGGCTGGGTTTAAAGGTTTACATTAAAAAACTGACTTATAAAATTGATGTTTCTATATGTACCTTACATTATCATGACAGATCCTTGTGGGGGAGGGCAGACGTTAAGAGTTGTCCTTAGATAGTATTTAGTCAGTTTCTCAGACACTGGGTCTGTTATAAATCTATTTGTTCTTTGTTCTCTTCATTCTTCTCTACTTCATTTAGCTGAGTGATCTGGGGAATGACTATGTAAAGAACTCTTGACTTAAAAACTTATCAATCACCAAACTTAACTGGGCAGATCCTACCTTAAGGACAGTGTCACACAAAGAGTACCCAAGACAAATAAGTGATGGTACCTGTCCTACAGAAGCCCACAGCCTGCAGTGGGGGTGGAGAGAGAGACTGCTATGTCCCTCGATGAACTACTATAAAATAGGGTGTGGAAAGAGATGAGTCAGTATAGCACACTGGGAACAGCGGGTAAGAAGAACTGAACTTCTTAGGGATGTGGAGAAGGCTTCAGATGGAGGCTTTGTCTGAGCTGGATTCCAGAGTATATATCCATAAACAGAAGAAGACAAAGGGAAAGAAAGGAAAGATAATTCATACAAGTTCTACCTTTTCTTCAATTTGCATCAAGGACAAATTCCTAAATTCCTACAATAGAAAGCTGGAATTGTAGAATTTTATTTCATGTCTCCTTTCACTTCCATTTTTAGCCAATGTTAGGGAATCTCTCTGATAAATTACTAAAGATGTATTACATCTAAAAGCATAAACTAGAAGCACACAGCTGATCTGAAAGGGAGAGAAAGTTAAGAAAAGGAACAGAAGATCTTTTCCTTCAATTCAATATTATTTCCTACTTTTTCACCTAAATAATCTGATTAATTTGGTTTAACCAAAAAGTAGGTGCTTAAATTTAGTTGAAAATGTTTTGTAATGGGGACTTTGGCTCTTTAAAAAATGATTCAAGACATGATTATGGGCACTGTATATTATAATTTTAAATTATTGATTATTTAAGCAGCTGTTAGGGAAAAAGTATGTGTATTAACCTAGTTGTATCTGGTTCCTAGAGAAGACGTCCTGGGACTTTTCTATAAAGGGAACTAAATCACAAAACAGACAAAAAAAACAAGTAGAAACATCCTTCTGATTGGGGGAAGAGTCGTAAATCATTTTCTACAGTTTTACTCTGAGCAACTAGACTAAGAAGTCAAATGAAAGGTCTGTTTACAATTAACTAATAGTTTACAAGATGTGAATGCAAATCTTGGCTACAATAGGACTTACCAAGCCCAATGGCTAATGGTCACAGCAAACAGATAAAGAATAAAAGATGAATGGAAAATATATCTTTCTCTTTCTTTTAAAAACTCTTCTAAAAGAATGGTTGCCTTACTGAAGTTGAACTGTCTCAATGACAAATGGTGCATCTTATTCCAAAAAGTGGATATGAAAGGACATTTGCGTTAACCATCCTTACTTCTCTGATTGGCCGTGGCATACCATCAACCAGGTGTTTTAAGCACCCTTCACATCTTGGCTCTACAGATCTGAAGTCATTAACTAATAACAGATGTAAGAATTCTTTTTCCTTTAAACTTTCCTTCTTATGTGTTTGTCTTTCCCATCTAAAACTTCATCAAGAGGTGCCTGCGTGTCTCAGCGGGTTAAGCATCTGCCTCTGGCTCAGGTTAGGATCCCAGGGTCCTGGGATGAGCCCAGGCTGGGGCTCCCTGCTCAGTGGGGAGTTTGCTTTTCCCTCTCTCTCTGCCCATCCCCGCCAGGCCCAACTAGCGCTCAGGCAATGCTTTCACTTTCTCGCTCTCTCTCTGAAATGAATAAGTAAAATCTTAAAAAACAAAACGAACAAACAAAAAAAACCACTTCATCAAACCATTATCAAAACCTTCCTGACTTCAAAACCACATTTAATGTCTGATTTCTGAACTCAAAACCAAATCTAATGTCCATACTCTACTACATGTTTTTGATCCAAAAATAAAGGGAATTCCGAAACA
Organism: Spilogale gracilis; assembly: GCA_004023965.1. Classification (NCBI taxonomy): domain Eukaryota; kingdom Metazoa; phylum Chordata; class Mammalia; order Carnivora; family Mephitidae; genus Spilogale; species Spilogale gracilis. The sequence goes on along the minus strand of PITA01020599.1, from coordinate 20,725 downwards.
GCTAAATAGTTTTCAAAAGTAATATTTCAAAGTGCTAGCTAGAAAACAATTTTGGCATTTTACCTCTCCTATATTTTAAGTGAGATAGTGTCCTCAACCCTCAAACAGCATTTTCCTTTCTTCAGTCAAAATAATTTTCTTGAATTAGGAGTGTCTGGCTGACTCAGTCAGCGGAGCATGCAACACTTGATCTAGGGCTAGGAAATTCAAGCCCTCAGACATAAAGATTACTTAAAAACAAAATTTTAAAAGTCTAAAAAAGAAAATGCATATCCAATCCTAATGAATTCACTATTTGATTTTTAATATTTATAGCCATAAAAGGCCACAGCTTCAAAAATAAAATATTCTCTAAAACTCTCTTCCAACTGTGAAATCAATTGGTTCTAACCAATACTGATAAATAATATAGATTAGCATAAAATAGAGAAGAACAGAAGAAAAATTAATAGAATATACTGTTGGTAGCAATAAAAAATATTGATTTCAGAAGTTTTATTTCAGTTTTGTGTGTATGCATATGTATCTGTCCTAGATCATGAGGTAAACTCGTGGCCAAAAAATTTAGAAAAATACTGTTCTAAAACATGCTGCAAATTTTATCACATTTATTAAGAAAAAGCACTGAATGTTGATGAGTAGAGAGTCATTCGCTTCTATATCTTAGAGACCATGTGCAATGTGTAGGTTGGTCAACTAGCTCATCCTGCAAGATGAAGGAAGCTGTTCTACAGAAATTGCTTATAATATGTTGAATTTACAAACTGTCCAACTGAACACTTGGCAATCTGCTGGTAGAGCAATTTGAGTATCTTTAGCTTTCATTCACCCATGTGGCTTGCATTTATGAAGACTAATTTATAAAGACACCATGATAGGCACACAGAGAAAAATGGTGAGCCAAAAAGTCATGAGCCCTGCTGTCATGGGGCTTGTAATCTAGCAAATGTTAATCAAATAAACACACAATTAAGGTCTAATTATAGCCGTTAAATGCTATGAAGTGTGACCAAAAAAGATAATAAGTAAGCTTCCCTTGGTTGAGGAAATAACAATATAAATTATTAATATGACATTAATAATCAACTATCTTAATATACTTAACTGATATCAACAATATTTAAGTGGTATTAACTTTCATGAGAAATGATATTTTAACTGAGATCTTAATGATGAGAAGTAACTAACTACATAAAGTAGTGGGAACTGAAGGTTGGGGAATGAGAATAACATTCCAGACAGAGGAAACAGTAGGTAACTGTGACAGGAGGCAGCAGGGCATATTTCTCGTTGCTGAAAAAATGACAATATGGCTATAGCAGAGACCACAATAGGAAGCATCTTGTGAAATGAGGTTGTAGGGGTGAGAGCAAGACCATGTTGGAACTTGTGGCCTTGTTAAAGATTTTGATCCAAACAAAGCAGACAATGCATAATCAAATGTCTGTTTTGAAAAGATTACTCTGGCTGCAATGTGAACAAAGCTTAGGTGAGGAACAAGAATGGATGTGAGAAAATAAATCTGGAGATTATTCTAGCCTGTAATAGCAACCCCTAGAGTAGTCCACCTGGAAGATCCTGCTGGCTTGGACTAGAGTGTCTGGACAGGTGATGAAGAGGACCTACTAAGGGGGGAAAAACAGACAGGTCAACTGAGTAGACTTGAAAGAGTAAGGAAAAGAGAAGCATTGTCAGGACATGACCTCAGTCTCCCGCTTATATAGACTTGGTGGAACAGTGGAGATGTGGAAGAGGGTTTTAAATTGCGCAATGGATGTGTCCTAGAGGCAAAGGGGAGATTTTTGCATAGGAGGGATGGTGTTCAGAGGAATGGTATGGGCTGAAGGTTCTGTGTTTGAGTCAGCAGCATTGCTGCAAGCAATTGACAATAGGACCATCAATTAGATTACTTAGGGGTGGGAAGTATAAAGTGAGAAGAGATGAGAGGGAAGGAGAGGGGCAGAGAGAAAAAGAGATCAGGGGAGTAAAAAGGGAAAGAAGGAAGAAGCCCAGGGAATGACTGAGCCCACAGGATGAATGACTCAGCAAAGCAGAGAAGGAGCACACAAAGCATGAAGGCAAACCATGTGCCAAAGTCAAAGGAAGAGACCATTCTAAGGAGGTGGCGGCCATTGGGTAGAACGCCATTCAGAGCTTAAACAAAGTAAGGACTGAAAGTATTCTTTAGATCTTAGACATCAAGGGCATTAGAGATCCTTTGGGTCACAAAAGGGAATTTTTCCTATATAAATATTGAGAGTTTTAAAGCTCAAGATTATGAATGAAAATCACAAATAGTATTCTGTATCAATGGCCTATTACCAGTACCCAATGAAAGGGTAAGCACCATCTCCTTTTATAACGAATGTATAAACAACAATGCCAACATTTGTTCATCTCTTTTTTCATGATTGATCACATCCTCTTGCCCTTTATGGTAAAATAGGACAATAACAAAATATGAATGGCAGATAAACATTTACTTTTCCTTTTAACATAAAGCATAATGTTTCATCTCATAGAGTTCAAATTTCTCTGACTCAATATATTCAACGTCTTTCATGACCACAATTCAATCTGATTTGACAGCTCATTAAAAACATTTTCTATTTGCTGCTGGATGAATGATTTCATAAATTGCATACATGATCCAGACCCGAGAATACTGAAAGGGCCATGATTCTGATGAGCAAACATATGCCATTTTTAGTTCATTTTTATTGTGCATACTTGCAAACTTATTCAAGTTTATGACTAGAGTTACATGAGGACTTTTATAAATATTCTGTAGAGCTTGACTATGTCACACATAGAAATTTAAATTCCAAAGTTGGTTGAGCATAGCTGCAACCCAAATCAGAAGAGGAAATGTTTATTGGAGTATATTTTCAAAGCACAGAAATTATACCACATCTCAAAAGAAATCATTCAGCCAACAACAAATGGAAAATGACTTTTTTTGAGAACGCTCTTTAATCAAAAAAAAAAAAGAAAAAAAAGCCAAAATAGTCATGTATTCATTGATCTCTTTTATCAATATTTATTGAGTGTCTACCTTTTGTTGAGCACTAGGCCACAGTGGTGAAAAGACAGACATGCTCTGTGTGTGAGGAAAACTACAACCATGCCAAGACTATGAAAGAAAACACCAGGAGGTAGGTGGAGTGATCTGATTCAGACTTGGGGGCTGGAAAATGGTGATTTGAGACCACTATTGCACCCAACCCTTTGGAAGCACCCTGAGGATTATCTCATTTGATCCTAGTAGCAATTCTCTGAATTGGGTAATAATATCATTATTCCCATTTTAAGACAAGAATACTAATATTTGGAGTGTTCTTTTGGTTTTGTTTGTTTTTAGCATAAGTTAAAATGCTCATCAAGAAAATTTAAATTCTGGGATGCCTCGGTGTCTCAGTCAGTTGGGTGTCTGGTCTTTGGTTCAGGTCATGGTCCTAAGTGCTGGGATCAAGTCCCACATCAGGCTCCTTGCTCAACGGAGTGCCTGCTTCTGCCTCTGCCTGCAGTTCTCCCTGCTTGTACTCACTCTCTTGATCTCTCCCTTTCTCTCTGACAAATAAATAAATAAAATCTTAAAAAAAAAAAAAAAGAAAGAAAAGAAAAGAAAATTTAAACTCTGCTCAACAAAGTAAGAGAGGAGGCTATCACAAAGGTAATGGGTTATGATTTTGTTACTGTGTTGGTGCTCACAGGTACCCATGACTTCTGGTGAAGACTCTATTCCCTCCAAGGATGACAGATGAAAGAGTACTATAAAAGATTAGAAAAAGGTAAAAAAAAAAAAGAAAGAAAGGAAGGAAGGAAGGAAGGAAGGAAGGAAGGAAGGAAGGAAGGAAGGGAAAAGCAAGAATAAAAGTAGACAAAACTGAGCAACATTGGGTCACCCTGCACCAGTTACTGCATGACAAAGAGAAAATGTGACACACACACGTCCACTGCTACCTAAATAACAAGAATCTGGCCTTCCCCAGCTCTTACAAAACTTTACTCTTCAAATCTAGTCTTTTACTCAACAGATTACAGTACTTCTTCCCAACTCACAAATCTGTTAAAAAAATATTGTCAAAACTCATCTTATTTGCAGCTGTCACAACACTTCTCTCTCAGAATTCTCTGTTGATTCCCCTGAACAAAGTTCACATTTCTCTTACTGGGTTTCAAAGCCCCCTCTTCATGTGGGCTTTGCCTTTATCACCTCTTTGGCTTTCTTTACCACTATCAGTCCATCTAAATCCCCTCTGTCTCATTTCTCCCTTCTCCTAATTCTTTCCTCATGACATCACGACTCAGTTTCTCCCACCAGGAACAACTTCATAGCTCTTACTGCCACACTCGCCCAGAAAAGATGGCTGCCGAGTTCAGCAGTATTTGGGAACACAAACCCGTTCCAACTTAGGGGTGTAGAAAAGTGAGTTTTGAACTCGTTTAGCTGTACAGTCCTCTTGTCAGTGAAATCCTTCCCAGAATCCAGCCACTCAAGGACTCCTAGGGGAAGGGTGGATATTTGGGGCAGCCAGGTGGACTGGGACCCCACTCTTGCCCCAACCACAGCAGTTCTCCAAGTGGATTCGGGGTGTGGAGACCATCCACCAGTCCCAAAAGCACGGCCTAATTAAGGAAGCTTTTCATAAGTCAAATCACACGCACAGAACACCTAAAGTGCTTGAAGAGTGCTTGGATACCCAATTTCATAAAACAAGAATACTGACCGTTGAAACAAATATTAAAGCACTTAGTTATGTGCCAGGCACTGATATAAGCACTTGGACTACCTCAGTGGGACAAAGGTCTCCTGCCTTGAGGAGCTGCAAGTAAGCCTGGAAAAGACACATATTGTAAAACGTGCATAATGAATATATAAACTATATAATTTATGAGAAGGTGATAAGTGCTACTGGGGAGTGGGAAAAGTGGAGAGGAGAAAAGAAGATTGGGAGTTCTGGGTAGTGGGGCAAGAGGGAGAGGCTTGTTGCAATTATAAAAGGTCAAACAAAGAAGGCCTGCTTGATAAAATGCCATTTAAGCAAAGCCCAAAAGGAGGTAAGGGGGTTAGGCATGAAGATATGTGAAGGGAGGGGTGATGCCATCTGGCTTTAATTGGTACCTTTTCCTGAACCACTGACAATGTTCCAGGCAAATTGCCTATTGTCTTGCACTACACACACACAATCCCATTATAGGTGAAACTGTAAGAGGCTGGTATTACTATTGTTTGCATTTTATAGATAAGGATGCTGGGATCTGGAGCAGAGGAATCACCTGGAGGGCTTGTTAAAAGACTGCTGAGCCTCATCCCCCAAAGTTTCTAGTCTGGTGTGACTGGGGTTCAGCCTGACACCTTGCACTTCTAACACATTCTCAGGCCACGCTGATGCTCCTGGGTCCCAGAGCACCCTCGGAGAACCAGTGCCTTAAAGGAACACAGTAATCTCAGCAAACATTTCTGTCTCCAAACCCACATATTCTGGTCTCTGTTATATAGTTCCTCTTTTAAATAACAGCACCTTCTTCCAGATGTTTCTGTTTACTATCTCAATAAGCCCTAAAAGCAAGATGTGTATCATAAACAGAATTTATATTTATAAATAAATGTGCAGTTCTTTTAAAAAAAATCAATTGATAATAAAAGGAAAGCACTACCAGCACTATATTATTCACTGCAGAATTCTTAGCACGTGAAAGAGTACCTGGAATAGTACTAAGTACTTAGTACTTAGTAAATATCTTCTGCACGAGTACTATCATGTATCCTACATTTTTTAACCTTTAATTTTACAATAATTTTAGGTTTACACAAGAGTTAAAACAGCATAGAGAATTCCCAGATACTCTCCAGGCAGCTTCCCTATCACTAACATATTCAAAAATATTTATCAAAACTGAGAAATTAACATTGATTCAGTACTAATAACTTAACACTCGGACTTCATTCAGATATCTCAGCTTTTCCATGAGTGTTCATTTCTGGTCCGGAAGAGCCTACTTCATTTGGTCATAGTGCCCATTTCCTCTCCTCTGCTCTGTGACGGCCCCTCAGTCATTCCTGGTTTTTCAAGACCTTGACACTTTTGAAGCAACCTGCTCAGTATTTTGCAGAATGTCCTTCGATTTGCATTTTTTCCTGTTTGGTTTTTGTTTACCCCATGAATAAACCAGAATTCTGAATTTGGGGGGGAGAATGTGACAGAGGTAGTGTCCTTTTTTAATCCTATCTGTGACAGGTGATATGAATGGGACTCAGCACCGGTGACACTGAACCTGATGACGTGGCTAAGGAGGTGTGGGCCAGGCTTCTCCACTGTGAAGTTCCAGTCTTTTTTTCTGTGACTTCAGAACATGGGTCACTGCGTCCACGCTCCGGGGAAAAATAACTGAACTCCACTTCTCTAAGGGAGGCATGTAAAGAGTTGGTGGACATATGTTAAAACCACTGCAGTACTTAATAAATATTTTGGTGGGGAGATAGTTTGAAGTTATATACATGATCTTATTTCTCCTTAAATTTTTTAGGACTAAATCTTCTATTTTTGGTGTCTGAGTCCCAGAATCAGTTGTTCCTCCATTATAAGAGAATGCATTTAGAAACTATCTGGGGACGGGTATGCTTGTCACTGCTGGAATGTCCCGCACAGCAGATGAAATATGTAACACATATATTACATATCTCCCTATTTATTTCTGTATCCGTATGTACGTTTATTAAAGTAAACACAAGTTCCCACACTAAGACTGTTGACTCAAATCGATTGCCATGGAGTTCATTCTAGACCTCCTCTCCTGCTTATTTTTAACTTCTTTCTCTGACAGTGAGAAACCTGGTGTTGTGGGTTGAATTGTGTCCCCACAAAAATTCATATGTTGAAATCCTAACCCCCAAAACTTCGGATTGAAACCATATTTGAAGATAAGGTCTTTAAAGAGGTAAGTAAAATGAGGTTACAGAATGAAGTAGAATGAAGTCATTAGGGTGGGCCCTAATCCAATATGACTAGTGTCCTTCACGGAAGAGGACATTTGGACACAGGTCCTCACTGAAGGAGGCCCATGTGAAGACACAAGGAGAAGAGCTCCATCCCCAAGCCAAGTAAGAGAGGCCTAGAACAGACCCTTGCCTTGTCCCTAGAAAGGCACCTGACACCTGATCTCAGACTTTCAGCAGTTACAATTAAATAATCAATTATCGATACGTTATTATTCAGTAAAATCTATACTTCAAGATTTCCTTCACTTGAACCGCATGTCCTTTGGCTGTTTCAGAACTCTATCCAGGTTAACACATTGCATTTAGTCATTATGTCTCCTAAGGCCACTCGTGGTTGTGAGTTTCCTAGACTTTTTGATGACCATGGCAATTTTGAGGATTGCTAATCCAGGTATGTTGTAAAATGTTCTTAAATTGGGATTTGTCTGTTGTTTTTCTCATGATGAGTGTGAGGCTATGGGTTTGAGGAAGATAAAAGAGGTACTTTTTCATCACATTCTATCAAGGGTACACACTATCAACATGACTTATCACTACTGATATCTACCTTGATCACATGGCTGAGGTAATGCTTCCCATATTCTCCACTGTAAGCTATTCTTTTTTTAATAGAAGTATAATTGACATACAATATCCTATCAGTTTCAAGTGTACATCATAGTGATTTAATATTTTTATACATTATGAAATGATCCCCATGATAAGTCTAGTTACCATCTGTCACCATACAAAGTTATTACAACATTATTGACTATATTCCCTATGCCATACTTTTCATCCCCATGACTTATTTATTTTATAGCTAGAAGTTTATACTTCTCACATTGTAAACTATTGTTTTTCCTCTCCCTGTACTCTTTGGAAGGAAGTCACTATGTGTAGACTGCACTTAAGGCTTCGAGAGTTACACTCCACCTCCTTGAAGGTGGAGTAAATTATTCGGAATTTTTCTGCATGGGAGACTGGTCTCGTGTTCTCCATTTATTGATTTATTCTACAATTTATTTGTATTAGCATACTCATGAATATTCGTTTGATACTCTGGGTTATATTCCAATACTTTTTTCTTTTTGGCACAAATTTTCCCAGTTTTGGCTATTAGGAGCTCTTTCAGCTGGTTCTTGTGACCCTTTGAATACTCCATCCCTGCAGGGTTTATGTTTTGGTATTTGGGTAGAGTTCTTCTGTTTGCTTTTTTAAATACTTCCTTATTTGCTAGCACTAGAAGATGCTGCAGGCCCATTTTATACATGTCCTGACACGGTCCTGAAGCAGCTATTTCTCCAAGGAGTCCTGGTTTCTTTCATTGGAGAATGGTATTAGGAACCAAGATCAGGGTGTTAGAGGTATCCTGCATTTTTGACCTAATAATCCATCATAAATATTTTCCGTGTGAATAAGCATTTCAGGTTACCATTTTTTGAACTGCATAATATCCCACTGTTAGAATAAACCATAGTATTATCTATTGATGGATATTTATATTGGTTCTAGCTGTCTTGGGATTATAAACAATGCTGGAATACAGTTTCTTCTATCAAAATCATCATGCTTATGACTATTTCCTGAGGATAACTTCTTCAAATTAAAAACTGTGAATGTGGGGCTTTGATGAATATTTTGAGTCTTCCAAAGTCCCACTTACAGAGGATGAGTGCCTTTCTCCCACATATTCTCCAACATCAGATACCTATCATTATTGGTTTTATATGCTTATTACCATTTCTTAATAGAAAATCTTAAACTTTGTCATTGCAATTGATCCCTACCTAAAATGAACAATTATTTGCCACCTGAATTCCTTTTCAAAGTAATTTTCTATTTTTCCTACTCTGGTTTCTTTTACATTACTATGCAACAGTACTTGTGTACCAATGAAATTAACCCTTTGTCTACATACATACATATATTTAACTATCTTCACAGTTTGTCATTTGTCATCTAACTGGGCTTATAGCCTCTTTGTTTCTAAACAATATATTTCCATATTCCATATTCTACAGTTTAAACTAATTTATAGATTTTTCCCCTGAGCTACATTTACATTTTATAATTTTGCTCACAGACTTTTAAAAAATGTGTTTACTTTCAGATTTTTGCATTATGTGAGCCAAGCTAAAAAAAGTGCTGATGATGTATTATTGATTCTGACACAGTCATGAAAGCACAGATTATGCTTCTATTAAAACTTACATTTTATGACAGGTTTGTCAGGTTTAATTTATGACTCGTACACATTTCTGGCTCAGTAGCCACAAATTACCTCTCTTTGAATCTTCATGATCTAGTACATTTTCTTGCCAGAGCATTTTTTCAAAAGTCTTAATATTTAACAAAAATAAATAAATAAATACAAAAAGCAGAAAGCACACACCAACAGTGATAAATAAGAATCATCATTTTTCAAAGCAACTCTAAATACAGTTGCCCCTTAAGCAATATGGGCTTGAACTGCACAGGTCCACTTATACATAGAGTATACATATAATCTAGCCCGTAAATTTATTTCCTCTTCCTTACTAGTTTCTTAATATTTTCTTTTCTCTAGATTACTCTATTATAAGTATATAGCACATAATACATATGTCATACAACATATGTGTTGGGCACCTGGGTGGCTCAGTGGGTTAAAGCCTCTGCCTTCAGCTCAGGTCATGGTCTCAGGGTCCTGGGATCGAGGCCCACATCGGGCTCTCTGCTCAGCAGGGAGCCTGTTTCCTCTGCTCTCTCTGCCTGCCTCTCTGCCTACTTGTGATTTCTCTATGTCAAATAAATAAATAAAATCTTTAAAAAAAATATATGTGTTAAATATATTATCAGTAAGGCTTCTGGTCAATAGGTAGAGTATTAGTAGATACATTTTGGGGAAGCCAAAAGTTACACACTAATTTTTGACTGCATGGGGGGTTAGCTCTCCAAATCCCATGTGGTTCAAGCGTCAACTGTGTATGTGTATATATATAAAGTCTATATATACATATATATATAATTTAATCTCCACTTCCTTATCTCTCATTCTAGTTTTGTATCTTTATAAATATGTTTTTCTCATTTTTAGAAAAGGATATAATAGAGACATTCATGTTGTCATGTTGTTATGTTCATTTGTGTCATGTTGGAATTTTCTGAATATAAAAAACATGAACATACCAAATAGAAAGAAAAAGAAACTGATGAAGCCATCTTCCTTACAGTGGCATTACTGAAAGGAGAGAAAAAATACATATTAGGAATGTATTTTGGGATGTATTTAGGAATGTAAAAATACAACATTATGAAGTAGAAGGGTGGGGTTGAAGGGAAGCAGGATGAGAATATTCAAGTCACATGCAGAGACATGGCAGTGGGGAGATACATGATATTTTCAGGAAATGGAAAGAAGTAGGCAGGGGTCAGACCATACAGGCCACCTAGTCTTGCCAAGGATTTAGGTCCTCAACCTAAAAGCAGGTGAAAGCACATGTAAGTGATATTTAAGTTCATTGTGTTACTTTTATTCTATCCTCTCTGTTATACAGAGAATGGATTGAAGGGAAGGACAAAGTCCTGAAGTCCAGAGCTGAGCCTTGGCGGTGGTCCAGGCAATAGATGCTGGTGACTTACTGTGCTGCAGTGGGGTGTGGAGAGAAGGGAATGGATCTGAGGTCAATCTGGACAACTCTTATGGATTGACTAGAAATAGGAAATGAGGGAGATGGGTGGATAGTCCTACTTATCATCAGATAGGAAACCCCAAGAGAGAAGTCTGGTAGGAAGAGTAGCATTTTTTTTACTTCTAGCTTTGCAATCTCTTTGAAATATCCAAAAAAGACATGTTGTCACTGGAGCTCAGGCACAAAGTCTGAACTGAGGTTATATAATGAGCGTGATTAAGATGTAGATCATAACTAAATCCAAGTGCGTTGGTGGGGTTGCTTAAGGACAGAATACAAAGCAGTGGTTTTCAACCAGAGGGAGAGGAATTATTATTTTGCCCTCAGGGATAGATATTCGAAAACATCTGAGGACATTTTTGGTTGTCACAAATGGGGCATCTCATGAAGGGGAGGCAGGGATGCTGCTGAACATCCTACAAGGCATAGGGCAGGCCCCCGCAACAAAGGTTACCGAGACCAAAATGTCAGCAGTACCAAGGCTGAGAAACCCTGACAGGCAGTGTGAGGAAATAAGGGCTTTCACAAACTCTGCCTGAAAATGAAGATGGGTCAAGAATGGAGCCTGAGGAGGATCAAAAACAGAAGGAGGAGAAACACCAGGGGTGCCTGGTGCCAGGAACATCAAGGCAAGAGAGTTCTCAAAGACAGTGCTACGATTGCAGAATGAAGTACTGTACCAGTTCAGGGTCTAATTCATGCAGCATATACTTTTAAAACAATTTCCCCTGGAGTATGTTCAAATCTGTACTATTTTTCCAGCAGGCCACAAAAAAAAGGCATCCATTTCTAGAAAGAGCAACGGAATTTTGCATCACTTCTCATTAATCCCCAACCCTGGTCACCTTCCTGAATTTCTCCAGTTCTCAGATGCTTACCTTCCAGGAGAGGGAACTACTGTTTTAGAAGGAGCAAGACTGGGGAGGAAAGGAAAAGGAAGGGAACTGGGGAAGAGAAAGGATGAGTGACCTACAGGTTTTCCAAGCAAGCTCCAGTTACAAAAGCATTCCAAATGATCATTTCAAGTTTTATTTGGAATTGGCATGCATCATCCTACAGGTGCAATGTTAGAGAAGTCAAGTTTAAGGGGAAACTACAAAAGGCTGTTTTCCCTGTGTTATCTGCTACCCATGATGACAACCCAAAAGGGATAGAGGGATAGAAGGCCAGGAGTTCAGGAGGTTCAGGAGGGTCTGGGGAAAAATATCCCATCTTGTCTTTTCTTGGGAACACCCCAATCCTGCTATTTTGAAAGCTCATTTATTCATCAAATATTAACTGAAAACTTATATAGTTATTTGTTGAGTGTCTGTGTCCCCCACTAAATGCTAGGCTCTACGACAGCAAGCACGAGGTCTACTCTACTCAGCACACCAGGCTAAGAAAATGCTATTACTCACTGGCATCCACAAAATAATAACTGATGGATGAGTGAATAAAAGGAACAAATGAATGAATATATTTCTATTTTTAAAATGATGTTTGTTTAATGCTAACGTATCTCAAAAGGGCAATTTTTTATGCAGAAATACCATATAAACATTCTAGAAGATAGCCTGTTAGTGTGAAGAATGCTATTTTGATGTAGAAAGGTCACCCCTAAATAGGCCAGTCGTGCCTGAGAGCCTGCCCTTGAGGTTGGCTTTGTTCAAATGGTACATATATATTTATAGTTATATTTCCCTTCCTCTTTTTCAGATACTAAAACAACTATTTTGACCCTGGCTATGGAAGTGATGAGGCAAGCAGAGCTCAAGCTAACAAGTAGTTTTAAAATTTAGGGAGACACAGTGTATTCCTTTAATAATAGAAGGAAATCTTCAAGAGAGGCAAGTTTGTGAAATGTACAAAAACTACTAACAGGATTAATGTATTATCATAAACAATTTTCTGCAAAGAAACTTCTACTTTGGACTTCAAAGAGGAATGGAATTAAGACAAGAAAAGTGGGTCAGGTGGAGAGGACTTTTCTGATTAGGAAAAGATAGTCATAGGAGAGCATTTTACAGTGAACTCAAGCATGAGGCCTTTGTAACATGCTTTTCTTATAGCTAAACAGCTCCATTTAGACCAAAGCATAGTATTAGAGAACTAGAAAGCCACTTTTCTACAGAAACCAGGCAGGAAGCAGGAAGAACTTAGAATACCCTGTAGGCAGCAATGCCATCAGGACCTCGGTTAAAGAACAGCAAGTTAAAAAAAAAAGAACAAAAAAACCAAACAACAACAACAACAAAAAAAAACTGCAAATGCACACTTTAATGAACCAATAAATGTGGAGGGTTCCAGGACTTTCAGATATTCAAGGTACTAATATAAAGGTCCATCTGAAAATAAAAAGAAGAAAAGATCCTGATTAAACAACCGTGAATAAGGTTTAGTCAATAACACAATTTTATTCTGGAGTTTGTATTGTATTCAATGTTGCTCTAAATTTTAAATCATTTAGTTTACAAAGTAATTACTAGTTGGTAGGTATACTGTGCACTTTAATTATTCGCATACACACATAACCGCGAACATAACACATAACATAAAGGAGTGCTCCATCAACTCTACCTAGACAACAATCCACCTGGAGAAATCTGTGATCAGTCTCAGAAGCTGTAGGCACTGATGTTCCAAACTGGAAACATAATAATATAATTTTAAATGGTACTGATAAGAGCTAACAATCACGGAATGCACACTATATGCTAGAGGTTATACATCGATCTTACCTAGTCCTCACAACAACCTATGATGGAGGTAGGTAATTACACACAGACTCCTCCTATACATGAAAGAGAATAAGGCATGAAGTGGTTAAGTAACTTACCAAGATTGTGCCTTCAGAGCTACAATGTGGACTACGCATTCTTCTTAAAGTTCTATAAAGTAACAAGGATTTCAAGAAAGTTTAGGAAGAGCATGAAACTGCTCACTGCATGCTTTGATTTCCTGTTTGCATTTCACTCTCAATATGCCAAGTTCTTATTCTCAGTGTCTACACACTCTCCTGCATCCATTTCCATGGCTTTAGTTCGGCCTCTAGATGAAGCCCAGACAGCCCTTCTCTATGGCCACAGATTAGCGGGCATGTCAACGTGGATACCATCCTGCCGCCTAAAACTAGACCCCAAATCTGAACTACCTCCCTCCAACCAGCCCACCCCCCAGTCTACTTTTCCTTCTCTGTTTCCTGCCTCAGGAAATGACCCTGTCTTTCTTTCAATGACTGAGGCAGAAACGAGGGTGTGATCCTGGACTCCCTTCTTATCCCTCAAGCCTTACGACCTACAGAACTGTAAGTTCTCACAATTCACCAGCCAAGTAACTCCTGCATCAGTCTGTCTTCTGTCCACACCCCCCATCCACTTCGGCAGGACCATTCCAACAGTCTCCCAACTGTTATCCCTGCTTGGGGCCACAGCATCCTCCAACGCGCTGCCAAAGTGATTTTTTAAAATAACAAATCACAATTTTACTCATTCATGTATTTAGTGGTTTGGTTTTGTTAACACAGTCTGTGTGCGAGGTACTAGTCTAGCTAGAGAAAATACAACAGTGAGCAAGGGACAAAAAGGCATCACGGAGCTTACATTCTAATGGGGAGAGAAGGACAGACATTAAAACAAAATGAGAGAGAGTGTATGTGTGTGTTTTTGATAGAGAAGAGCTTAATATTCTGGTGCCGAATCTTCCCCACTCCCTCATTCACACACACCCTAGACTTCATCCCTTTTGAACCACTTTTGATTTCCCAAATATGCCACGCTCCATACCCAGACAACTGCCCATGCTGTTCGACTTAAAGTTCTCTCCCCCCGCCTTTTCGCCAGTCTAACTCCCACCTACCTTTAGCAAGTCTTCCCTTATCTCCCTAGTTCTGGTTTTGTCACCTACCACTGGGCTCCCAAAGCAACTTAGGCTTCCTCTTTATCAACTGCAATCAACTGTTATTGCGTAGTCACTCATCTGTCTTCCCTTCAAGCAGAGAACCTGTGCTCTGCTGATGTCATAGGTACTTGATTCAGAGCTGCCATAACAAAATATCACAGACGGGGTGGCTCCAACAACAGAAATTTATTTCTCACAGTCTGGAGGCTACAAGTTCAAGATCAAAGTGTCAGTTGCCTTGGTTTCTTCTGCAGCCTCTCCTTGGCTTATAGAAGGGCATCTTCTTGCTATAGTCTCACGTGGTCCTTGGCATGTAGAAGGACATCTTGTTATACTCTAACATGGTCTTTCCCCCTGCGTGCACATCCCAGGTGTTAAATCAGATTAGGGCTCATTTTAACTCAATCATTTCGTTGATGGTCCTATCTCCAAATATAGTGATACTGTGAGGTACCAGAGGTCAAGACTTCAACAAATGAATTTGAGAAATGGATTTGAGAAGAACACAATTCAGCCTGTAACAGTATTCTATAATCAACTCATGGCCAATCTTCTTTTGCCTATAGCCCGAGCCACTTCCCCCATTCTTGTATTATTCTGAAGCACATGCACATCCTATCTTTTAATCAGTAAATATTCCTTTGATGTATTTAGATAAAGACAATATAATCTTCTCTTGGGGACAAAAGAGATGAGTCCTACCTAGTTCTCTGATGATTTCCTAACATCTTTTCAGACTTGGAGGAACAATGATATTTCAACAAAAAAGTTCTCTCTTCCTGGAAAAGTTTTCCCTTTAAATAAAACATGGACAAAACAAAAACAAAAAAAAAAGTTTTAAATCTTTGGCATGGTAGATCTCTGTCTGTGCTCTCATGAGGGAGGAGGATCTATGTGTGGTTTTAGTTGAGATTTAATTTTTCTACATGCTGCTTTAGGCTACTGAAAAATGAACTTTGTATATTTGTTTGTGTGTGTGTCCCTAAAATATTGTGCCTAAAATGAAGGTAACAAATGTTCAAGGTGCATTTTTAGAATCTATGCCTGCTATCCCTTGCATCTTCAGTGAGATCCAAGAAACGAGGCCATTTTCTCTTTTCATTATGGATGCTCTTTATAGCATCTCCACTCTCTGAACAGCTGTCATGGCAACATTCTCCTCTGTCAGGATGAGAAAGCGGCAAGGCTCATCCTCTTAATGCATGAATGAACCAGGGAGACTTCTGAATAACAGAACTCCCCAGAGTTTGGATGACACCATTGCAAAATGCAGCTTCTGCCACGCCGTCTGCTTTCGAAGCAACGCCTTCTCCATCCTGGCACTTTATAACGTGACGACAAAATAAGGAAGAGATGAAAGAGATGGGCTTTATTTTTCATTTGTGCCTCGACATATTTTGTCCTTAAATAGTAAGATGTAAAGTGACAATGAATAACACGAACATGGGAAAACGTTTAGAAGACACAGGATTTTTAACAGCCGAAGGCAATTTTTTCCTTGCAAATGTTCGAAAGGGAAAATAAAAGAACTGCTGTATTCCAGAAATAAGCTGAATATCATAAATACCAAAAGTTTAATCAGCAGAAACTCTTGAAAGTGGACAAATGGCCTTGGATAAGAGTTCTCCAAATGGGGACGCCTGGGTGGCTCAGTTGGTTAGGCGACTGCCTTCGGCTCAGGTCATGATCCTGGAGACCCGGGATCAGGTCCCACATCGGGCTCGGCGGGAAGCCTGCTTCTCCCTCTCTCACTCCCCCTGCTTGTGTTTCCTCTCTGGCTGTGTTTCTCTCTGTCAAATAAATAAAATCTTTAAAAAAAAAAAAAAAAAGAGTTCTCCAAATGAAACATATACATTGTTTTGGGTTTGTTTTGTTTTTTTTTTTTTAACTAAAATGTATTCTTAGAACAGTTTAGATTTATAGAAAAACTCTGACATTAGGGAGCTCCTATAACCCCAGGTTATTAACATCCTACACGTGTATTAGTTATAATGAATGAGCCAATATTGATACATTATTATTAACCAAAGTCCCTATTTGATTCGGATTTTCCTACTTTTTACCTAACAACCCTTTCTGTTCAGGATTCCATCCAAAACAACATATTTCATTTAGTTGTCATGTCTCAGGCTCCTCTTGGACTTACCCTGTTTCTGTAGAATATCCCTCAACCAAGATTTGTCTGATGATAAGACGGGTGGGGGGGTTTGGGGGAGGAGACCACAGGAGTAAAGTGCATTTTCATCACATGTCAACAGTATATAATATCGATACTACCTATCACTGCTAATGTCAATCTTGATCGGCTGGCTAAGATAGGTTCATAACTACTGCAACTGTGTAAAGTCACTTCTTCCTCCTCTTTGGAACAAAGTCATTTTGCATATCCCACCCTTAAGAAGTGGGGAGTCATGTTCCACCGTCTTCAGAGTAAAGTATTTACAAAAATATCTGTAATTCTGCAGAGCAAATGGTCTCTTTTGCCGCATGATTTTATTTTTTGTATGGCTGTACCACAGACTATTGCCCATTTATCTGCTGAGAGATATCTCTGTTTCAAACAGACAACAGAGTGGGGTCTGTGCTTTTAATCTACTTTGATAATCTCTGTCTTTTAATCAGATAATTGGTATATTTAGACCATTCACATGTAAAGTTGATTATACAGTTGAAGTAATATCTACCATGTTTTTGTCTGCTTTCTATTCATTATATATTTTTCTCTTTGTTCCTTTTTCCCCTCTCATTCTGCCTTCCATTATTTTAATAAGCATTTTATATACTACTTATCCCCTCTCTCAGCATATCAATTATGATTCATTTTAAACCTTTTTTTAAAAGTGGTTGTCATAGAGTTCACGATATGCATTTTAGATTAACCAAAGCCCACCTTCAAATAACACGATACCAGTCCACGTGTAGTGCCTGAACCCTATAAAAAAGTACCGTCAATACCCACCTCCTGTCTCTATGACACTGCTGTCATCCCTTTACTTCTCCACATGCTGTAATCATCTAATACATTCTGACTAGTATTAAATAATTTTCTTAATTTTTAAAAAGAAAAGATTTCCTTCTACCTTCATTAACTTCTTCTCTGGGGTATCCCCCTTCTTTATATAGATTCAAATTTCTAAATTATATCATTTTCCTTTGCTCTGAATAATTTAACATTTCATGAAGGGCAGTTTTGCTGGTAATAAAGTCCCTTATTTTGTTTGTCTGAGAAGGTATTTCTCCTTTACTTTTGAAGGAAAATTTCACTAGATCTAGAATTCAAGTTTGGCAGGGCTTTTTTATTGCAACATTTTAAATATTTCACTCCACCTATGGGGTTTCTAGTGAGAGGTCTGCTGTAAGTCTTATTCTTGTTCTTCTAAAGGTAAAGTCCGCCTATCTCTACCCTGGTCCCATGGTTTCTTTCAAGATTTTCTCTTTGTCTTTGGTTTTCTGCAGTTTGAATAGCATATACCTAGGTATAGACTTTCTGGTGTTTATACTGCTTGGTGTTTTCTGAGCTTCCTGGATTTGAGGTGAGGTGTCTGTCATTAGTTCTAGAAAATTATCAGTCATAATTACTTCAAAGATTTCTTTTGTTCAAATCTCTCTTTTTTTTTTACCTCTGGTATTCTAATTACATTGTATGTTTCATCTTCTGAAAGTAGCAGAGTTTCTGGGTGTTCTGTTCTTACTTATCTTTGTTATCTTTTTGTATTTCAGTGTGAGAAGTTTCTATTGACCTGTCTTCAAGCTCACTGAGACTTTCTCAGTCTCAGTCCAGGCTACCAATGAGCCTATCAGAGGTATTCTTCATTTCTGCTGTGTTTCCAATTTCTGGCATTTCCTTCTGATTCTTTCTTGTATTTCCCATCTCTCTGCTTATATCACCTACCCGTTCTTTCATGCTGTATACAACATATATGGGTAAACAAATGAATTAATAACCTATGAATCATAGTTCTTTTAACTTTCTTGTCTGATCATTCCAAAATCTGTGTCACATCTACGTCTGGTTCTGGTGCTTGCTTTGTCTCTTTAGATTGTGTTTTTCCTTGCCTTTTAGCATAGCTTATAATTTTTTGTTGAAAGCCTGACATGATATATTAGATAATAGGATCTGAGGTAAATAAGACTTTAGTGTAGATCTGGCTAGGAGCTATAATGTTTAATGTCTGCAGTAAACACAGGTGCCAGAAGCTTAAAATTATGCTAGGGTCCTGATTTTATGTCTCCTCTTATCTTTGGGCTTTCCTAGGAACACCTCCTTGGCTAGAGTCTGTATTTTAGTCAGCTAAAACCTACTGCCACAGGACAGCTCTGTTAGTGTAGTAGTTAAGAAGTAGAAAAGGGGAAGCATTCTAGAATCCTAGGATTAAATCTGTCTTTTAGTGGGCTTGTTTTGCTGTGTTGTGACCTTTACAAGTGTTTCTTAGCTTGTTTCCTTCCCCCTTAGGGGATACAGAAAAGCTAGAGAGGGCTTGAGTCACCAGGTGGTATAAGATTGGTAAAGTCATGTCCCCTGGAGAGTAGACCTTTAATCTAGAGAATGCTCGGGGAATATTTCACAATGGTTATTTTTCCCTTTTCCTTGCTATAGACAAGAGAAAGTCTTTCTTGGTTCTTTACTGTGAGAACTTGATGGGGTTCCTAGAAGCAAAATCCATGTAGGTGTGAGACGCCTTCTGAAACTGTTGTGACCAGGAATTTATCACACTCGAGCTAAATTACACTCAGCCTCCAGCAATTCATCAAAATCACTATTTAAGTAGCACCCCCCCACACACCTACCCCCAGTTGTGACTCCTTCTACTTCAGCTTCAGGCAAGCAAATCTTATTTGTCACTGTCTAGATTTATATTTCTCCAGATTTCAGTGGCATTCATTCTGTGACTATAGATGGATCCAAGAAAAGTCACTGATCTCAGTCTGTTCAGCTTTTTTAGATTCTAAGGACAGGAGTGAGGACTTCTAAGCTCTTTATATGTTGGAGTTCCTTACATTCTTTTCATAATCATATTTTAATATTTTTATTAGAGAACATAAATCTTTGGCTGGAAAGTATTTATTGAAGACTTATCAAAAGCATAGCATAGTACCAGGTACTATGGAAGATAAAAATTCATTCACTTGGGGGGCCTTGGTGGCACAGTTGGTTAAGCTTCTGATTCTTAGTTTTGATTCATGTCAGGATCTCAGGTTTGTGAGATCAAGCTCTGTGCTGAGCTCCATACTCTGCACAGAGTCTGCTTAAGACTCCCTCTTCTCCCTCAGCCCCTCCCCTGCTCATGCTAAAGTAAATAAATAAATCTTTCAAAAAATCCATTCAGGGCGCCTGGGTGGCTCAGTGGGTTAAAGCCTCTGCCTTCAGCTCAGGTCATGATCTCAGGGTCCTGGGATCAAGGCCCACATCGGGCTCTCTGCTCTGCAGGGAACCTGCTTCCTCTTCTCTCTCTGCCTGCCTCTCCCTACTTGTGATCTCTCTGTCAAATAAAAGAATAAAGTCTTTTAAAAAAAATCCATTCATTCAACAAATATTTATTAAGCACCTATTATGATAGTAAGCCATGTACTGAACAGTAGGGATATAGTGATAAAGAAAGCTATAGTCCCAGCTCTCAGAGAACTTGCATTCTTGTTAAAGACAGAAAAAGTACATACCCACAAAAATAGTAACCTCAGGTTTTAAGAAACTAATCAGAGTGACAAAACAAAATGTAATAGTTATAAAGAGCATCTATGTTTGAATATACTGGAATAAGGTAGTTCGGCAAAGAAAAGGAGTGGTGTGAGTTGTAGTATTCTGGGACTTAAGCAGAAGTCAGAGAATGAGTAGAATTCAGGTTGTGAAGAAATGTCTCTTTGATAAAGGGCACAGCAATGGCAGAGACTTGAAAGTAATGAGAAGAACAAGTTCTAGCACAGCCAATACAATAGTGTCGCATTACAGCTTGGCTGCAGTGTAGTGTAGCTTTTGTGGCAGAGTAATACAAAAGAGTACCAAAAACGTGGGCTAACACCAAAATCAGAAATGTGTGGTTCAACAAGCTCCATGAGACACGAGACAAGTTACAACATGAAACAGTGAGTGGAATGAAAACAAGCACTGTACCGGGGTTCATCAGGACACCTAGCCTCTGCCATCAACCAGTTGTAGGTCCTTGGGCAAAATAACCGGGCTCTGAGTCCATTT
>PITA01020598.1:0-34444 GCA_004023965.1 Spilogale gracilis | reverse complement strand
TAATCCTCCTCCTGGTAATCATATCTCTGTATCTCTTATTTGTATTCCTTGATCCCTCTGCCTCAATGGTCTCAACTTCTGTGAGTTTAAGCAATCACTCTGTACCCTGCAGTAACAATACTAACCCTGTCTCTAGGGCGGGTGCAAAAGCAGTTAAAGATTTAAGTGTACCACCCAGCTTCCTCACTTTTGAATAATAAAAGACTGGGGCCCTTGTCAGTCAAGAGGGACAAAGGCACAGCCAAAGGTAGAAAAAAAAGCAAGACAGGCTTCCAGGAGAGAGCAAGAGAGCCTGAAAAGAGAGACAGAAGCAAAGCGAGGAGAGAAGAAAGAAGCAAAGAGAGACAGAAACAGAGAAGCAAAGAAAGCAGCAGAAACAGAAGCAGACAGAGAGTAAGAGAGACAGAAGCAAAGCAAGAGGGCCAAATCCAGAGCTAGAGAGCTAGAGCTAGAAAGCCAATGCTAAAAAGCCAGAGTGTGAGCCTGAGCCTGCTTCGTAGGTCTCTCCTGACTGACCTCGGGTCTGTCAGCTTGCATCAGATTTCCGTGTCCATGTCATTATTTCGCCCGCCAGACATCCGTGGTTCGGGATCCATATCTCTGCTGAGGCTGGTGCCCGGCAGCGACATGCAATATTTTCTTTTTCTGTGTTTTTATGCTTATAAGCAAGTCACAAGTTGCACTTGTACTTAAGGGGAGGAGACTGCATAAGGGTGGCTAATTATAGGTAACCTTAGGGTGTGTACATCAGAAAATATACCCTTATAAAAATGATTTTTTAGGGTTGTGGAGAAGTGTACCATACTTATATGCCTCATGTAATTGAACTCTTCTTTCTCTTTGTTTTCCATTGGTCTTGCTACTGAGGTGTATTTAGTAAGAGTTTCCACGTCCTGGATTTTTGGATTTTTGGCTTAGTTGATATGGTCATTTTTACAAGTAAACTGAAACATAATTATGAGCATGCAGAGTTCTACTCATGTAGAACATTTCAGTTCCTTATTCAGATAATTTTTAACAGAATTTATTTTTTAGAGCAGTTTTAGGTTCACAGCAAAATTGGGCAGGAAGAACAGAGGATTCCCAGATATGCCCTGACCCCATGTCCGAGCAGACTCCCCAACTATCAACATCCTGACCTACCGTGGTACATTTGTTACAGCTGATGCACTTGTATTAACACATTATCATCAAAAGTCCACAGATTACACTAGGGTTCACTCTTGGTGTTTTACATTCCGTGGGTTTTGACAAATGTATAATGACATGTATCTACCATTATAATATCATAAAGAATAGTTTCATTGCCCCAGAAATTCTTTGTGCTCTAAGCCCTGGCTTCTCTAGCAACTGCTATCTTGTTACTGTACCCATAGTCTTGTCTTTCCCAGAATGTCCTGTAGCTGGGATTATACAGTATGTAGCATGTTCAGATTGGCATCTTTCACTTAGTAATATGCCTTAAGTTTCCTCCATGTCTTTTCACGGCTTTGTAGTTCATGTCTTTTGACCAGTGAGTAATGTCTGCTGTGTTGATGTACCAGTTTATCTCTGTGTATTTATTTGTTAAAGGATATCTTTGTTGCTTCCCAATATCAGCAACTAGGTAAACATTTGCCTTCAGGTCTTTCTGTGGCCATAAGTTTTCAATTCCTTTGGATAAATATCAAGAGTGTGATTGCTGGACTATAGGGTAAGATTTTGTTTGATTTTGTGAGAAACCACCAACTGTCTTCCAAGGAGGCTGACCCCTTTTGCATTGCCACTAGTAACGGATGAGAGTTCCTGTTGTTCCACATCTCACCAACATTTGGTGTTGTGAAAGTTACAGATTTTGGTTATTCTAATAGCTCTGTAGGAGTATCTCATAGTTGTATGAATTTATCTAATGACAAATGGTGCGGAACATCTTTTCGTATGCTTATTTGCCTGCCATCTGTAGATCTTTTGTGAGATGTCTCTTCAGGGTTTTTAGCATTTTTTAAATCAGGATGTTCATTTTTCTATTGTTGAGTTTTAAGATTTCTTTGGGTATTTTGGATAAAAGTTCTTTATCCAAATACGTCTTTTGAACACATTTTCCCCAATGTGTGGTTTGTCTTCACTGTCTCTTGACAGTGTCTTTCTCAGAGCAGAAGTTTTGATTTTAATGAAGTGTGGCTTATGAGTTATTTCTGTCATGGATCGTGTCTTTGGTATTGTATGAAAAACAGTGTCATCATCATGCTTGAGGTCATTTAATTTTCTATGTTATCTTTAGGAGTTCTAAAATTTTGTGTTTTATATTTACAAGTGAAAGCTATTTCAGAGTAATGTTCAGATTAATGGAAGGTTTAAAGTCTGTGTCTAGAATCATTCTTTTGGTTGTGGATGTCCAGTTGTTCCAACACCATTTTTTGAAGTGATTCTTTTCTCCATTGTGTTACCTTTGCTCCTTTGCAAAGACTAGTTGATTATATGCATGTGAGTCTATTTCTGTGTTCTCTGATCTGTTCCATTGATGTATTTATGTATTCTTTCACTGGTATTATAATGTCTTGGTTACTATAGCTTTATAATAAATGAATCTGGAAGTCAGATAGTGTGAACCCTCCACCTTTATTCTCCTCTTACAATGTTGAGTTCGCTATTCTGGGTCTTTTGTTACTCAAATGTTTTTTCCCTTAACTTTTTTGAGATAAAATTTACATAACATTGTGTAAATTTAAGATTTATAACATTATTGACTTGATACACTTTTATCTTACAATATGATTGCCACCTTAGATTGGGTCACATAATTGCCATTTCTTCTTTGTGGTGAGAATATTTAAGATCTACTCTCTTAGCAACTTTCAAATATATAGTAAGGTATTGTTACCTGTAATCGCAATGTTATGCTTTAGGTTCCCGGAATTTATTCATCTTCTAACTGGTAGTTTGTCCTCTTTGACAAGCACCCCCTTATTTTCCTTCCCTGAACTATTCTACTCTCTTTTTTCTAGGAGTGTGTTTTTTTTAGATTTTACATGTAAGTGATATCTTACAGTATTTGTCTTTCTCTGGTTGACCTATTTCACTTAGTATAATGTCCTTAAGGTATCATCCAGGTTGTCACAAATGACAGGATTTTATTCTTTCTTTTGATTGGATAATATTGCATTGTATATGGTGGCTCCCCCAACCTTATCTGGGGGAGAATATGTTCCCAGATTCCCAGTGGATGCCTGAAACCACAGAGTATTGAATTCTATATATACTGTGTTATTTTCTATACATATGTACCTACAATAATGTTTTATTTATACATTCAGCATAGTAAGGGATTAATGAAAATAACTACAGTAAAATAGAACAATTACACCAATGTACTATAATAAGGTATGGTCTTTTCTCTCTCTTCCTCTCAAATATCTTATTGTACTGTGTTCACCCTTCCTTTTGTGGTGATGTGAAATGATAAAATGCCTATCTGATGAGATGAAGTGAGATGAACGACGCAGGGATCGTAACGGCATTAGACTACTATTGACCTTCTGACAGTACATCAGAAGAAAGATCATCTGCTTCTGAACTGCAGTTGATTATAGGGAACTATAACTGTGTAAAGTGAAACTGTGGTTGAGAGGGGAACTACTGTATATGCACATATTTATCTATTCACCCATTGACATTCACTTTGGTTGGTTCCATCTTGGCTGTTATGAATAAGGCTGTAATAAATATAATAAATATGGTCATGAAGATATCTCTTCAATATCATGTTTTCACTTCTTTTGGATGTATACCCAGAGGTGTGATTGCTAGATCATCTGATAGTTTTATTTTTACCCTGTGAAGAACCTCCATTCTATGTTCCATAGTGGCTGTAACAATTTACATTTCCACAGGCTGTGAACAAGGGTTCCATTTTCTCCACATTCTTGCAAAAAATTGGTATCTATTGTCTTTTTACTTATAGTCACTCTAACAGGGGTAACATAATATCTCATTGTGATTTTAATTTGCATTCAGCATATCTTCATGTACCTGTTGGCCATTTGGATGTCTTCAGAAAAATGTTTATTCAGTTTCTCTGCCCATTTTTAATTGGATCATTTAAGAGTATGTTGTTGTTTTTAGTGATTTATATGAGTTCTTTATATATTTTGGATATTGACCCCTTATCAAATGTAAGATTTGCAAATGTTTTCTCCCATTCAATGGGTTTCCTTTTCATTTTGCTGATTGTTTCCTCTGCTGTGCAGAGCCTGTTTAGTTTGATTTGATCCTATTTATTCATTCATTCATTCTTCATTCATTTATTTATTTTGCCTTTGTACCTTGTGGTTTTGGTGTTATCTCCAAAAAAAAAAGTATTTGCCAAGACCTATGTCAAGGAACTTTTTCCCTATATTCTAGGAATTTTACAAGTCTATGTCTTACCAGATACATTTTAAACTGATGTCTATATATTTTTATAGCGTTTAAAAAATAGTGCCAATTTTTTTAAAGACTTTATTTATTTATTTGACAGAAAGAAACACAGTGAGAGAGGGAATACAAGCAAGGGGAGTGAGAGAGGGAGAAGCAGCTTCCCGCTGAGCAGGGAGCCCGATGAGGGACTCGATCCTGGGACTCCTGGATCATGACCTGAGCTGAAGGCAGATGCTAAATGACTGAGCCACTCAGGTGCCCCAAAATAGTGCCAATTTTTACAAGAAAAAGGGTTCAGAGTAATCAGGTTACTGCTATTGGACATACTATATCTACCATTATTAACTCAAAAACCTCCTTAACGTTTTGAACTTCTTGGATGGAGAATGTATTCTCTAACCACACAAACTTTTAATTTTTTTAAAAAAATATTTGGGTGGAATATTTGCTTGAGAAAATTTTAATAACATGGGAATATATCATAATGTAACTTTTAAAAACCTACTATAAAATATTTTTTGATCTCTGACTTAACTATAGCCTGTGAAGTGTGTTACATGAAATAAAGTAATCTAGATGCCCTAAAAGATTTGAGTCATTGTGTTAAAATACATTACTTTATTTTTGTAATATGCACCATAAGAGGTTTTTCCGTTTTCAGAGTGCTTGAAATAACAATTAGGTGTCACAGTTTATACTACTATGATTTACAACCGAATCATGCAATTGCAAGACATTGATACATAAAACTGGCAAGACAAGCGGGTCAGTTGTACATATAATTGGTGTCTGGGATGGTGCGTGATCTGCCCCTCCCACCAGGCCGCAATCAATACCAATATACTTAATAGTTTAAATGTAATATACTTAATAGTTTAAATGTAGTTACTTAAAGTTTCCACGACCACCCATTCACCTTTTGTCTGTGTGACCACTCTCTGCCTTGCAGGGCCAGAGGAGAAAACATTCCATTGAGATAAGATAGACAGAATCAACTGTTTGCCTAAAGCTAGACTGATGTGACTGCCAGTGGACCAAGGTCTGTTTCCGCCCACAATTAAGGATGCTCTCTCCTAAGTTTATGGCACCTGAACGGCGCTGATGTCTTGGGGAATTTATGATTGGAAACCTGAAAGAAGTCTGTGTAAGCTCTTACAAATCTCTCTTATCATACACCCTTCTCTTGAGAAGATCTATAACTAAAAAGCTTTAAATAAAGAACCCTGAAGACACACTTTTCAGGAGATCCCTACACCACTCTTCAAGTCCGGTCTCCTCATATCGCTGACTCCATCACCACCTTCTGGGAACCCTGACTGTTGCTGGGGCCAGCTCCAGCTCCCAGCAAATTGGGTTGATCTGAAGTCTTCAAAATAAAGGTTAAGTTATGTCCTATTGTGATGTCTCTTTTTCTTACGACTTGAGGACATGGCATGGATGTTACAAAGAGTAAAGATAAATTTTATTTCTTTCTTTAATCCTTCAAATTAATAGTGGAAATACTTATAAATTACCATGGTCTCTCAATGAAATTCTAATTCTAGTCATACCTAGATGAAAATTTATAGTGTTTGATGAAAGAACAGAAGGCCAGCTGAGGACAAAGCAGAAGCTGACAGCCCACAACCACACCCCCCTCCCATGGGATCTGTGTGACATTCCTCAGACACTCCTGGCTGCCCTAAAGCTAAGGAAAGGAAGAACAAATAGTAACTTGTAGAGATCACAATTCTGCAAGATCTCAGTTTACAAATGTCTTAGCAATGTACACGAACAAAGCATTTCTGTCAATAATCTAGCTTCCAGAAGGAAAGTAGATACAATAAAATGTCCTTATAACCTGCAGCCCACTGACCAACACTTGAGGGAAGCAGAGTGTAATGTTCCTCCAGGAAGCTCCCAACTATCTTCATGTTAATGTCTTGCTAGTGGGAAAAACAACCTTAGCTTTTACAATGGCAAGGTGGCTGGTATCCAATGAGTCATCTTTAACATAAGAAAATCCTTTTGAAAACCCCCCGTTTTCCTTACCTCCCCCAACCTCACAGTATATAATCAGCCACCCCTTACAACCCCAGGGAAGCAGCTCTTTCAGCCTATGGGTCTTGTCCAGGTGCTTTAATAAACCACCATTTGATACCAAAAACATCTCAAGAATTCTCTCTTGGTCCAGCTCCAGACCTCACTCCACCAAACCTCACTTACATTCCAAAACCCCATCAGTATTGTCTTAGAGAATGCTGTGATCCTCTGCTAGATATCTCTTTTTTCCTTTTATCTGAGGCTGTGTAAGCCTGGTGTTTTTGTTTAGATTTAATCCATATTAATTCATAGCACTTCTTCACCATGTGTTAATATGAACAAGATAAATTTATCCATGAATAGGGGAAAAACTGTTTCTATTCTTCTAGATGTGGCCTTAATTTGAGCTGGCACAGCTTTGTTTCCAAGTTTAAATCTCAGGTCAGGAATGCAGTCCTGAGGAAATATCCACATATTTGGTGCTTAATGTCCTAAAGTCTATGAACTCCACTGCCCAAGTACTGTAAAACAGCTTTCCCCTTACCTTGTACCACCTATCTCTATTCTTTTACTTTATTCTTTTCTCTTCAGCACATTTCAAAATCTAACATACTATGTATTTCATTTTGTTTCTCTTCTGGTGTTCTTTGGCTTAGTCTGCTTCCTCTGAGATACAGATCACAAGACAGTTAGTCGTGCAAGAGAACTAAAAGGGACAAAACTTACAAGGGAAAATAGAAGGGAGCTGGGGGCGTCTGAAAAGTTGTCAAACCTTGGTGGCACTTGGCTCTGAGTAAAGGAAGAAGGAAGGAAAGAAAGAGGGGTAAAACGTCTTAGAGTGCTGATGGGCCCAAGAGAATTTGGAAGGACTATGGTAGTGTCCGTGATGGAAATATCCCTTCAGAGTAGTACCACACCTCCCATAAGGGGTCCACCTGAGTATCCCAGCTTCACTCAGTTATTGGCAAGAACATTCTCACAAGAAAGCATGGCCTCAGGTGTCACGAAACCAGTGACAGATTTCAGAGTTAGCTGGCAATCAATTACACTCTTCACAAGTGGAATTCACCAGTGGAATTCTGAATGAGATACAAGAAGCATATTTCAGGCCACCTCTGCATTCACAGGCACAGGACTTTTGCTTAGTGCTCTATGCCCATTACCTCCAGCAGTGCCTGGGGCATAGTAGTAGTCAATAAATGTATAAGAATAAATGAATTTTTCCTGGGGAAAAGAGAGTGTATATCTCCTGAAGTGTTTTCCTGCACATTACTGTTCTACCAAGAGCTACTGGCAAGCCAGATTTGGAGACTAATTACCTGAAAAAATGCCTAAACCCTCATTCAAACTTAACAAAGTCAAATGTGTTAAAGGAACTACTTGTCAAAGAACCAGAGGAGTGTCCTCTTAGTAAGTACACGACTTAGCCTTACCACTAGTTCCTGAAAAAATAGTTTCATGGAATTTCAATGGCAAGCAAAACATGGGATTTCAAGGGTAAGAAACAGTACTGTTTATTTTCAGAATGGATTGTGGGTTGTCTGAAGTTCAGAATCCTTGTGGTGCCTGTGGTCCCCTTCATTAAATATAGCCATAGTCTCAAACAATTGTATTATTGGAGTGCAATGTTAGTTTGTTCTATTATTGAAGGCTACTCAATGCTGCTAAAGACAATGAAAAAAAAAATGGTTAAAACTTAGAGAATGTGTTAAGCCTAGAGAGTGAGTAATCAATTGCTTGTGAAACAAAGGAAGAATTCATACTTGTGTTATGAATAGAAAGTAATGCAAAGTAAAAGATGGAATAAATGGTCTGTATAAAGGCATGAAGAAGACTGTCATAGATAGAAGGGGATTAAAGAAACAAGTAAATCTGAGATATTAATGGGCACAAATCCTGCCACCTCCAGTTTGACAATCATCCTTACATTAGACACCCATTGGTGACAGCCATTGTGACCTCATTTGGGACTCAGTGTGTGTTCTATCCCAAGAATATAGTCAGTAAGCACAGCTGCTCAGCCAGACATAGGAAAAGCATAGTTATTGGAGGGCCATACTCATCTCACGTCTCTATAAGAACTAGTGTGCTTGGCTCCAGGCATCTTCTTTTTCTGAGTCTCAGTCTTTTTGCTTAAATCTCAACTTTGATTCTTTTAACGTCATTATCAGGAAATAATTTTATAACAGATAGCATAAAGTACTAGTTAAACTTTGTATCCGTGATTAATGATGTGACCATTTACTTGGAGGTAAAAGGAATAATTATCTTAAGTAGTTTGTAGAATGGAAGTTCTTGGCCCAAAAAGGATTGGTAATAGTGGAGATTGTGTTAAAGATGTGAAGTGTTGATTTCCTCAGCAGATGAGTGAACTGCGTTGGGACCGGGGGACCCTGGGCTCTTTGTTTTGACACCTCAGCCTAGGAGCAACCTTTGACACACCACTTTCTGTAAAATATCATTTTCTATGTGAACTATGATATGAAATGTTTGAGATTCACTGGGTTGTGATAATATATTGGAAGATATCCATGGCAGTAAGAGTCCAATATGTAACAAAATGGTCCATTGTATCCATGTGTCATAAACCATCAGGCTGTAGGGGACCCTCTTAGCTACCGTCTTACTCTCCAATATACCCTAAAATGACCTTTGGCATTTTTTCACTTAGCACTGATATTAACTTTTAGAGATAGATTCTATTATATTACTAATGTTACAAATCAGTAAACAGAGATTATTCAGAGACCGCTAAATATCCTTTCTCCCCTTCTTTCTTAGAAGCAGCCTAACCACAATTTTTAAAATTTAGTAATGAAGTAAAATTGACAAACAATATTATATTAGTTTCAGGTACAGAACAAAATATTGATTCAGCAATTCTGTATATTACTCAGTACTTACCAGGATACGTGTAGTTACCATGTATCAACATACAACATTATTACAATATGATTGGCTATATTCCTTATGCTGTAGTTTTTCATCATTATAATTTACTTATACCTGGAAGCTTGTAGCCCTTAATCCCCTTTATCTATTTTGGCCACCCCCCGCCCAGCTCCCCTCTGGTAACCACCACTTTGTTCTCTATATTTAAGAATAAGTTTGCATTTTTTTTTTTGTTGCTTGTTTGTTTGTTTTTTACATTCCACATATAAGTGAAATCGTATGGTATTTGTCTTTCTTTGACTTATTTTACTTAGCATAGTACCTTTTAGGTCCATCCATAATGTCACAAATGGTAAGATTTCATTCTTTTTATGGCTGAATAAGATTCCTCTGTGTGTGTGTGTGTGTGTGTGTGTGTGTGTGTGTGTTACAGCATATGTTCTTTATCCAGTCATGTATCAGTGACCATTTGGGTTGTTTCCATGCCTTGGCTATTGTAAATAATGCTGCAGGAAACCTAAGAGTGTGCATATCATTTTGAATTAGTATTTGCTTTTTCTTTGGGATAAACTACAACTTTTGCAGAGGTAAAAATGTACTCAGATAGAGGACTAGATTTTTCTGAAACTCAAGTGTAAAGGCAGGAGATTGAATTTTCCAAAAATAAGAAACAGAATCTCTTACAACATGTGGTTTCTAGAAATGTGCCACTGCCCCACTTAAAGTGAAGTCTAATTCTGTTCTTCTTTAATGTGGGAAGGAAGGTTTTGGTATGTATACAGGAAAATTGACACTGTGATACCCAAATCTAGATTAGAAAAGAACATACAGCTTCTTCCTGTTTTACATTAAATGCTTACTGTTGGGTTCCATACTATTTTCTTAGAAAGTCTAAAGCCCCTATGGAGATTACACAAGTAGATGTCCTAGGTAAAAGTCTCAGTCATCAATGATTATCAGCTTCCAGACATGTCACTGAGATCCCTCCAGATTACACCAGTCTACAGTCATAAAGTTGCTCCTAGATTTTGATTCTCACTAGGTGAGACAAGAAACATTGTGGAGCAAAGACAAGTCATTCCTCCTATGCCTTTTGTAGATTCCTAACTCATGAAAACTATCAATGTAATAAAATAGTTGTTATTGTATTCCACTTAGTTTGAGGTGTTTAGTCAGTGATAGTAAATGGAATAGTGGTTGTCAATGGCCAGGTGAATAAATTTGAGCCAATAAAATGTAAGTGAAAGATGGAGGGTGCCTGGGTGGCTTAGTGGGTTGAGCCTCTGCCTTCGGCTCAGGTCATGATCTCAGGGTCCTGGGATCGAGGCCCGCATCAGGCTCTCTGCTTGGCAGGGAGCTTGCTTCCTCCTCTCTCTCTGCCTGCCTCTCTGCCTACTTGTGATCTTGCTCTCTGCAAAAAAAAAAATAATAATAAATTAAATCTTAAAAAAATTAAAATATAAGTGAAAGATGGAAATCATGTAAAGATTCCCAAAAGAAACAAACTGCTGGGTTAAGTAGTACAATATGTCTTTCCCTTTTTCCACCTTTTTGAACTTCCTGAAATAAAGATATAATTGCTAGAGCTTTGGCAGGTATCATGTAGCCTTGAAGATAGAAGCTTGAGAATGGCAATAAAGATAGAGAGACAGAAGATGCCTGGTTTTCGGTTGACTTAATGAAGTCATCCTAGTAATTTGAGACCTCTGGCCATTGTGATTAAACATTTGCAAGACAAATAGCTATTTATGTGTTTAGGACTTTATTAAAATGGGTTTTCTTGTATGTGTTGCCAATTTTAAACCTGATTCCTGCATCTAAAAAAACTGTCATTTGCCCAAATTAGTAAGTGAAAGAGAAAAGATTTATACTGCAATTGCCTGATTTAGGACCTACAGTTTCATTTCTGCAGCATACTGTTCCAAGGGCAAAAGTGCAATTGTCAAAAATGGGAAAGAACATAAACATTTTTTAAGATCAAAAATTGTAAAATACCTCAGAAACAGTATTCTAAAAATATACAGGATATGGAATGCTATCTTGTGAAGAATGTGCAGCAGTATATTGGATTCCTTGCCACCTGCCCTTGCCATTGTCATTAGTAGTAACAAAAAGAAATCTTTACTATACTTCAAAACCTAGATTAGACAGAGCCTATGGTATTCTATTCCATGGGTGCTCAGGAAACTAAAGTTTTATATGCAGCACTACTTATGAAAAATATCTTAATGCTTATTTAAAAGGAATGATGTGCGTTTTGTCAAGTTTGTTGCTTTGTTTTTTTCTCATCTAAACTCATTTAATATAGTTAGGCATACAAACCAAAAATCCTGGTTGTAAGATCTAATTCTAAAATGAGAAACTTCCTTATGGCCCAGGGTTACAAAAAATTAAGGAAATAATTAAGGAAACATCCAATTCTGTGTAAGTGAAAAGTTCATTCTTTCTGATTTTCTATACACTTGCACATTTATAGCTCGTTAGTTTCATTTGCAGCAGGGATACTGAAAACACATTTCAAGTGCTCCTACTGATTTAAGAAATTTATTGTACCTTAAGGGCTGTCAGAGGAAATTTGCAAATTACTTGCCCAAATTATTTCAACAAGAAAACATAGTGATATGTTCAGGTAATGGAAAGGGGGAAAAGATTAACATAAGTATCATAAAAAAAAAGCTATTGTGTTGCATAAATCACAGGTAGTCAAAGATGTTTTGTAAGAAAGATGCCGTGCTAAAATGTGAGAAAGAATATCTCTTGTACACACTTGTTTATTTAATAGAGAATTTTCTTTTTGATTTCAGTGTTAAAATAGACACTTCTCTTTTTCTATCCCATGAAGAGGACTTTAAGTAATTTCTTTCCTCTTTAAAATACTATTTAGTGGTTGATTTTACCTAAGTACCTATGGCATGTTTCTATATACATGAAAATCTTAATTAAAATATTTGAAGATTCAGTAAACCCAGGAGAATGTGTTAAGTAGGCATTCTATGTAACCTCTAATAGCAGAGATTAAATTCAATTGTATTTTAAAGAAATGAATTATATGATAATAACTTCTTTACAAATCCCCATAGGAAAAATTTATGTAGTTTATCATTAATATGGTCACATATAAGATGTACTTCCAACACATACAATTGAGAAAAACGCATTTAAAATATCTTAAAAGTTGGCACCTATTAGTGGCAGGACCATTACTGAGTTAGGAAAACATCTGCTAGCCTATTTAGATGTTGAGACATTAGACCTGGGCAATGTATGAAAGGCTAGGGTGAAGGAAAAGCATTTCCATAAGAGCTGAGTTATTTTGTTTACAAAATTGGAAAAATTCTCTTCATTTCTATTTAGTTTAGTTTAGTTTAGTTTTTTGGGTTTTGTTTGTCTGTTTGTTTTAAGATATATCCGGGGGTACCTGGGTGGCTCAGTCACTAAGCATCTGTCTTCAGCTCAGGTCCTGATCCCAGGGTCTGGGAATCAAGCCCCACATCAGGCTTACTGCTTGGCAGGAAGTTCTCCCTCTTTCATCCCCCCTGCTTGTGTTCCCTCTCTTGCTGTGTTTCTCTCTGTCAAATAAATAAATAAAATCTTAAAAAAAAAAAAAAAAGAAGAATCTTGAACTTTAGCAGATGTTTGATTAGTCCAAAAGATATAAAAAAAAAAAGGTCTACTTCACTAATTTCACCATATTTAAAGTTGTTATATGTTTCTTAAAATTTTCCAAGCAAACTTTTCTCTTTAATTACGAAAAAATGTCTACATCTTTTTTCCCAATTGAGGGTGATGATAAGTGGCTATAGCATATTTCAGTTTTTAATTTATTTAAGTAATTTTTTGATAGTGTCTAAATGCATGTATGTAGCAATTTAAAGTGAATTATTTGGTGAAATCTCAACGAGGCAGGTTGAATTATTTCAATGAGATACTTAGAATTAACTTGGTCAAAATATATTCATAGGCCGGTCTTTCTGAAGCGTAGAACCAATGTGTTGAAAATAATTTTAGTAGTGGTTGTGATATGTTATTGACACTAGATGAAAGTAGCTCACAACCTGTGCTCAGTGTAATCTTCCAGGAAGAAATGAAATACTGGCAAAATATTGTCTATTAAATTATTCCTAATTTCTTATAATTAATAATATTGTTACAGTGATTAAACCAACTACAATTTTAAAGAGAACAAAAGCACATTAAGGTGTATTTTATCTAAATAAGACCTTTAAAAATAGCAAAACAATATGATTGAGGAAATAATATTTTGCTCTTGGGGTAATTGTTTTGTTTCCAGAAACTAATGCACAGTATATTTGAAATAATTTTTGCAAGTTTAAACCAGAAACTTGAGATTGCTTCCTATTCCCAAAATACTATTTTGCATTCATAAGCTTTCATGTACAGAAACACTCATAAGTGCTGTAGGAAGTAAAAGTCTAATAATATTGACCCACATCTTCTTGAATGTACCAAACTCATAAAGACAATGCCTCTATGATAATTAATTTGAATAATACATGGCGAGTTACTGTAAATACACTGTTGGGTAATATCATGAATTAGTGCTCTGGGAAGTCATTTTTAGTTGGAGGAGGGGAGTAGGGGAGATTTCTGTAGGTCATAAATAAGTAATGTGATGATGGTTAAAGGAGTTGTATTAGGAATTCCAAATGAATAAAATATTATGACAGAGTAAGAAAGTGAGAGTGTTGCATCATAGTTGAAATGAGATTAGGGTTCAAGTTGTGGTCCATAGTTTATAATGTATATACTCAGTATGTTACTCATATTGCTTGAATTTCATTATTCTTTTTATGCAGTCTAGTTGATCTCCTTCATATCTCAATATAAGAAAAGTTGCATCTCTTTATCCAAATAAGTTATAATTAAGCTTCAAGCCTCTCATCTACTTGTTTGATAGAATGGCTATTATCAGACTTTTTTTTTTTTTTTTTTGTATTTCCTCACCTAGAATAAAGCAGACTTAAACCTAATTTTTTCTATTCTTATAGATATATAGCATACTAATTAAGTTACTTAAACCCTTAAGTCTCAGTAATATTATCTGGAAAATGGAGATAATACTAGCTATCTGCTAGGATTTTTGTGATTTTAATATAGAAAGTAGAAATGGACTGCTTATATAGTATCTATTGTGTGGTAAATGTTTGATATATATTTAATTATTTTCTTGGAGAGTAAAGTTTTTATTATATCATTTCATCAAGAAAGGAGAATTTCCTCTAATTTATTCTCAATTTGAAGTTTTGAAAAAAATCACTTAAAAGTGATTTTTAAGATAAAGTGCTTTTTCCCCCCTCTTTATTAAGAGATTGGTATATTATAAAAAGCATGATATTGGATCCTTCATTTTCCTTTCAAAGATCAGAAAAATAGTACTGAATTAACCTTACCTCAGATATATTGCCTTGTTCATTGGTCATCCAAATGTGTAAAATCTTGACATTACACGAAGAGAAAATTATATAGATACTTGGACTCTTGTTGTAGTAGGATTCTATTTTCTGTTGGTATGCTCTCATAAACCAATAGTTCTGTGACATTGGCAAAATGCTTACTGTAGTGTATAGTAACAGGCATTCCAGGAAGACTTTTACAGAAACATCAGACAAAATCCCCCTGGCAGGGAAAGCCATAAGATTCTTCCACTCCATTTCCTATCATCCTTTCTTTGTCCTGTCTAATTCAGTGCCTGTCACTGACTCATGAATTTTGAGTGGTCTTATTTTAAAATGGTGCTTTTCCTATCATATACTTTCTCAAAGTCATAAAGGAATAATTTCTCTTATTGTAGGTTATATACCTTATGTTAAGATGTAGAATGACCATTGGTAGTCATTTGAGTTGTCTTCAAGAAGAAAGGGAAGCTGGTTGAGGAAAAGGTTGAAGAAAGAATTGGAACAGTTATTCATAGAGAAGCAGTGAACCGCAGACCTTGTGGCTCCAGAAAAGATAGTAGTGATAGAGATTGATGGATAATCAGAAGGTATAAGTATGTGTGTATGCTTGAATGGCAGTGAATTCTTTGACATTCTTGCCATTGAGAAGTAATATCGGTGTCTCCTCCTAATGAGCATGGGCAGACTCTTAACTGTTATGACCATAACAGGGTGTGGCAGAAGTGATGCTGTGTGTCTTTTGAGGATGGATAGTAAAATCAATGAAAATTTCTCCTCGGCCACTGGACTATTTAGATCAGCAGCCCCAAGCCTCCATATAGGAAATCTGAGTATCCTAAGATGACCATGATGTGAGGAACCAGAAAAAAGCAGTTAGTCAACTAGAGGTGTTCTGCTTGACAGTCTTTGTCTTTAGGTCATTCCATTTCAGGTGCCAGACTTCTGAGTGAAGTAGCTTCTATTAATATCAGCCTTCAGCCACTGTGGTACCTCTAGTCTTCAAGTCATATAAGCCGATGTCCCATTCACTGTGTAGCAATGACAATCAACTTCTGCTGTATCCTACCTAAATTCCTTATCTGCAGAATCCAAGAACATTACAAGAAAAAAGGCTGCTATTTTAACACACTACATTTTGGAGTAGTTTGCTTCTGAAGATAGATTAGTTGCTTTGGGATATTCAGTTCACAATATCAGTAGTAGGCTTGTTTTCATATCTTAGAATCATAGACTCTACAGGTTTATAAAATTCTGTCTAAAATTGAGTTTCTACATTATTAAGTTCCTTTAACATATCTCATATGGCAGGTCTGCTGGTGATGAATATTCTTTACATTTTTTTCTTTTTGTTTGCAAAAAAATATTTTGTCTTCATTCTTAAAAAAATAGTTTGATACAGAATTTTAGGGATTTTTGCTGTTTATTTGTTTTTTATGACTTCAAAGAGTCACTTCGTTATCTTCCAGCATGCACAGTGTTTGAGAAGAAATTGGCTGAATTCTTTTTTGGAATTCCTGTATGTGATGTGTCATTTTTCTGTGGCTTCTGTTAATACTTTTTATCATTGATTTTCAGAATCAGATCATCATGTTTCCTGTAGTTTGTTCTGTTCATATTTCTTTTGCTTGGGGATCATTGAGATTTTGGATATGTAAAAGATTTAAGATTTTTCTCTTTATCACTATTTTTCAGGAATATGTTTATATTATACTTTGGTGTTTTTCCTTTGTCTTAATTCCATATTTGCCGAGAGGGTTTCTTAAGCTTGTTTGTTTTTTTAGGTGTGAGTTTTGATATTTTCCTTCAAAATTTGAACAAATTTAGCTGTTCTTCAAATGTATTTTTCTATTTCTCACTTATATATTTATTAGACCACTTGATATTATCCATCTGGTCATTTAGTAAAGGATTTATGTTAATGTGGTTAAGATCTAGAGTATATTTAATGTGTGCTGTATTTATATAGGTGCCAGAGACATCACATTCCTCTAATGTCCTTTGTCTTTTTTTGGCCTTTGCTCTTTCTTGAGCATACCGCCCTAGAGATAGTTGTGTTTATATGTCCTTCAGCTGTAATTATATTATTATAATTAATATTATATATTAATGATTAATTAATATATATTATTATAATATATTATTATAATTAATATTATAATTGTAATCAACTGTTATTATATTGCCAATTCATATTATCAACCATAGTGTATGTTCTGTAAAAGTTACCAGAAATGCTAAATTAACTAATTCTGAATTATTACTGCTGAGTACAAAAAAGGGTTAGGTTTCTGTGCATTTCTGTTCAGAACATTTTTACCAACGAAATGGTCTTTGTGTTATGTTGGTCCATTTGCCGATATCCTTAAAGACAAGCCAGTTCTACAATACTGAAAACCTCCTTGTTTATGTAAACCTTTTACTGTATAACATTTAGTAGATAAATATTTTGTAATGTTTTCCTACAGCTTCTGATTTGCAGAAACTCCCTCACCTGTAAGTTTAACATTTTTATGTCACAATTGGCTTTTGAAATGTGTGATCACCCAGCACTGAGAAAGGTTTAGCATCTTCCTGAGCCTGGATTATGCTTTATTGTTGTTGCTTTTTCTCATGAATTCAAAAATTTAGCCACTTTTCCATATTTTTAATAGTTTTATCACATGCTGTGTATGTTACTTCAGCATTACATGAGCAGTCTCATGCACAGATTGGTGAAACTTCACTCCTTTTTTTTTTATGGAGGTATCATTGTGATTCATTAGCAGTGAATTCACAACCAATAGCACTGTAACTCCTGGCTGAATGACGCTGATCTACCATTCATGTTTTTTTTGGAAAGGCACATCACAGTCTTCTTGCATTTAGAAGCAAGAAGACCCCATTCCAACACTTAACTTCGGGGCTATTTTAAATAGCAAAACCACTAAAACCAGCATAACATTTTTTAGAGGGTAGCCTTGAGTAGCCTTCCCCCCAGAAAGGGGACATATTTACAGAATGAAGAAAATGAGAGGTAGAGCATCTCCTTGTTCCAGTTCAGCTTGGACACTCATCTCAGGAAACTGAAATTCTTCACTATTCTGTGCATATCTGTAAACAATCACACAGTCTCCATGAGTCTTGATACTGAGGTTACAAATAGATTTTAAGGAGTAGGTAAGTATACAAATACAGAATCCACAAATAATTTTTTTACATACAGATAGGTACATACATGTTAAGTGTCGGCCAATACGTTGTCATGAATTGAACTATACTGTGTTACCAGGCAATTGACTATCCTTTGTTCCTGCTGGTGTCATAGTAAAGTGTGTGGGAGAAAAATCTTATGATTAAATGTCAGTCTTTTGTTGGGCCTGGGCCTCTGGGTTGTGATCTTCACAAGTCTTTCTGCAGTGGTATAGCTTTTTCATACTTTAGTTGAGATAAGAAGGTAAAAGGAAACTGGTTGGTGGAGTCTTCCTCAGCAGGATAAGACTTTGGTAAAGTCTTTTCTGAAGAAATTAGGTCTTTGTTATTTAGAAATTTCTGAAAGGATTTAAAAATGATTATTTGTCCCCTCCCTCTTTCAGCAAAGAGGGAATCTTCCTGAGATCTTCATCTAAGAACCTGGTGGGATTCCTGGAGTTAAAGCCCATGGGATAGTGGGGACTTAGGCGAGGGTTAATTTTGTGTGTCAACTTGACTCTCCACAGGGTGCTCAATTAAACATTAGGAATGTGTGTACGAAGATATTTCTGAAAGAGATTAGCATTTGAATCAGTGGCCTCAATAAAGTAGATTGCCTTGTGCTGCTGGGCGGAAGTTCCTTTATATCTCACATTCAGATCCCAGATCCCAGCACACTTATTTCATCCCCATGGAGGGCTGTGAGGCCAGTGTAGAGCTAGCTTGATGGACCAGCATTGAGGACCCCACACAGGAAGGGACTGACCTTTCACGGCCCCATCCTTGTAAGGGGTTAAAACATAGGTGCAATGTCTGCCAGTCCCCCACAAAAGTATCTGCATGGCTTCATAACTTAAGTGAAATCACCTGTATAAAAGACTTATGGTAGCCTTCTGGATATTGAATACCAGATCTAGTTCTGCCCAGACTGGGAAAGTGGGGCAGAAGCTCCTTCTGCTGCTATGCTAGCTCCTTTGTCCATCAAAGAATCCACCTGTCCCCAAGATTAAAACCAAAAGTTCCTGAATATAGATCTGAGCTGGGCTGTGTTGACAGAGGTGCTCTGGGTCCTCAGAGGCCAGCAGATCCCAGCAGAGCCCGCCCCCCTATATTTGCCCAGAGCAGGTCTCTGCTGCACATACCTATAACTCTCAGCTGCAGACTGCATGGAGCCCTGTGCCAAGGGCCGAAGAGGACAAGGCCAGAGGCCTGCTGCTGCAGCCTCCACATTGCCCAGGCCTGCAGCTGGTGGTGTGCAGGCAGCATGGGCCTTACAGATGGCCCTCCAGGGTACAGGGAGCATAGAAGCAGTGGCAGAGCCCCGCCCAAGAGGCCTGCAGCACTCACATCCGTGGGCCCACTTGCTTGCTCTGTGTCACACGTGTACACACATACACATAAATATATGCATCTCCTGTTGTGTAAATATTTAAATTTAAAAGCTTAGCTTCAACTTACAGGCATGCCTTCAGTTATGGCATGCACTTATGATGGTGCACTTATGATGGTGCTTATAAGTAAGGAAAGCACTTATGATGGTGCTTATAATAGAATCTGAAACCTAATAAAACAAAATAGGTAACTTTAAAATATAAATCTGCTATGATAAAATAAAAGGGGTATCATCATCGTTAATTTATTTGGTGGTGAAGAATTATTCCAAACCCAGGATGAATAATTGAGGGTGAATGATAAGGGATGTATAAATGACTTAAAAATCACTCTGTCATTTTCAAAACATCCC
This sequence comes from Spilogale gracilis, assembly GCA_004023965.1. NCBI lineage: Eukaryota > Metazoa > Chordata > Mammalia > Carnivora > Mephitidae > Spilogale > Spilogale gracilis. The sequence continues at coordinate 14,806 of PITA01020598.1, read as the reverse complement.
AACTACCTTCATGTAGGCATAATAGCAGATGGGTGTCTATTCCTAAGTGACATATCTTCAGTAAGAGATTTAAAACTTGATTTGGTAAAACTTTTAAAAATCATAATTTTTAATGAATTTAACTTATGATAATCATAATGAATTAACTTATCTTACATATGACATTTTTCTTCCTTCTATACCAAAAGAAATTTATTGTTTTAAACTCATATAACACATACTATAAAATGTATTAAAATGTGTAAATTTGTGAAATTCCTTTGGAAGGCTGATCGACACTATCTACTCAAATAAAATATTCATGGAACTAGCCTAGCAAGCATAATCCTAAATTATGCCAAAATGTATAGGATTAAAAATGGGGGGTATGAATTGCCATTGAGTAGTAAAAAGTATTTGATTGTGGCATCTCACACATAAATCTCAAAAGAAGTGACTGAATGAACTAGATACAAAATAAATCGTGAATGATGTCACTTATGTACATTACAAAAATAAGCAACAGTCTATGAAGGTTGTAGTAATATAAGAGTTACGAAAAAAAAGGATGGACTAGTGATTGAGAAGGGACAATAGGGGTACTTATGAGGTACTATTCAATTCTATAACTTTAAGTCACATTTACACAAATCTAACTACTTCATAATTATCAGTTCATAATCTATATATATTTTGGATTTTGTATAAAGTTATAATTTATGAATTTATTAAGAAAAATAATAGGACTTCAGTTTTACTTCTAATATGTAGAGATCTTGGAAGTTACCACTCATCCTTCAAAGGAGAAAAAACTGGATAAACTGAAGATAAATATTTTTCTTGGACCTTTCAGAGAACTGATGTTGCAGGGTAAACATATATATAAGAAAAGATTTATTATAAGGAATTGGCTCACACAATTGTGAAGAGTGAAAAGTCTTACAATTTCCTATCTATGAACTGAAGATCCAGGAGAAACAGTGGTAACATTCAGACCAAGACCAAAGACCTAAGGCAGACATCAATGTTGAGAGCTGAAGTAATCAGGAAGGAAGAAAAAAGAGGCAAATTTCCCTTTATTGCATGCATGTATACATATTTTTTTCTATTGTGTTGCATATAGCTGCATTCTTCAATAAACTGCATACTCAGTTATTGGCCATTATAATTGGCTCATTATCTACAAAACATGAGGTATATTGCTTATAAGACATCTCTGAAGAAATAGATCATGTTTAAAGTAAGTTTCCATAACAAACTAAACGCCACGGGACCTGAAGTATTTATATAACCTTTGTTCTAAGTGAGCAATATGTATATTTCTCTAGGATGAGTTTATTTTTAAGCTTAAAATGTTTAATATTCATAGACAGCATAAAATACTAAAAGCCATTGTATTATATAGATTATATATATTAATCACAAATATATATTATTAACTTCTTACTTCGGCAACTAATCCAAAGCTTGACAATAGCCTTGGTTAGCATTGCTGTGGAAAAAGAGGCATTCTGATACATTGCTTGTGGCAATGCAGAATGATATAGGCTTCTTTGGCAGGATATTAAAACTAAATCATTGGGGCACCTGGGTGGCTCAGTTGGTTAAGAGGCTGCCTTCGGATCAGGTCATGATCCCGGAGACCCGGGATAGAGCCCTGCATTGGGCTCCCTGCTTGGCGGGAGGCCTGCTTCTTCCTCTCTCACTCCTCCTGCTTGTGTTCCCTCTCTAGCTGTATTTCTCTCTGTCAATAAATAAATAAAATCTTAAAAAAAATCTGAATCAATAATATCCACCCATTTAGTCTTTGATCCAGCTAATCTTACTTCTGAAAAGTTACACAGGTAACGTACCTCTAATATTAAAAAATATGTATTATGCCCATTGGATCATTATTTATTATTGAAAAATAAAGAGAAAAAAAACACCTTACTTGACTATATATGAAATTGATTCAATAAGTTATGGTTGAATAAGCTGTGAACTGATATAGAGTTATTTTAGGATATAGTAAATGAAAGAAATGAAAAAAGAAACCAGGAAAAATGCAACATGCATAGCTTTTGAGGATTTTTTTTTTAAATAAAGGAAAAATAACAATAACTTATGAAATCTGTAAAGGAGTGGATGGATAGAAACAGAGAGGAAGTTATGGGGGTCCAGTTCGCCAGCATGGAGAAACAGTCACCTCATACTTGCCTCCTAACCACAAGAAAACTCCAACTTAACTTCCTTTCCTACCTCTTAAGCCACTTTGAAACCTTCTGGGAAGTCTTCCCTCCCCTCCCAGAAAGCCTCATTAGATGAGTAATAACGTTTTCCCTCCCCTCCTCATTTGTGTCTGTGATGTCATCAGTTTCAATATCTGAAGCAATTTGGGATGAGGGAATCTATTCCATGCCTATATAGGGTAATCACAACAGTTTCTAAAATACTGGACTTTTAAGAACTTATTGTATGTTCTTATATTTGCAGCTCAAATTATATTTGTATATTATCACTACCATTTTAAGGTCCTTGAAGAAGGAATTCATCAGTTGTTATATCTAAATACAATGATAAAGTGAAGATTTGCATATGAATGTTTGTATTATTTCTGCAGAATCACTCACTCATCCTTTTATATATTTGTTAAATATCTATAAGTTAATCTAAATACATGATCTTACTTAGACATATTATGTACTTAATTTTAGCCTTTGGGAAATATGATTTATCTTTGGATGGTTTGAATCAGGAAGTTTATTTAGGACAGTTAAAAACATTTCAAAATTACATTCCTAAAACTAAAACCATATGCTGACTTGCAAGCTCTGTCTTTGAACTTACCTATAAATTTAGAATTTTGTAAATGAAAATTTCTCTCTTCCACATGGAGCATATTTTTCTGTTAGTTGTTCCTTGGTGAGCCACAAAGTCAAAGATTTGAACTAAAACAACTATATCCTGAAATATAATAATAAACTAAAGCCCCTGAGGTTGGCTCAAACTCTAATCCTTATTTTCTCAACTCTGTGTTGTTATAAAAATTGCTCTCTCTTGAATGGTTAAATCTTTTCAGTAATGTATGGAAATACAAACTTTTCAAACATACATATACTATTAAAAATGTTTATTATTCACTGTTCTTGTGCTGGTAGGTAAACCAATAGATTATTTTTAAAAATATTACCATTTTTTGTTCTTTAACAGCACTTACTTTCTTATAAATCAGTATTAAAGAAGGCTTTAGTCCACTAGATTATAACAGCATGTTTGAATCTCTTATGATCTGTTTTATCAATAAGGTCCTTTGAGATCTTTGAACCTGTGCTTATGTGGTGTCAAAAACCAAATTTTGCATATTGAATAAAATGAGGCAGAAAGAAGACTTCATTGCAAAGCTTTTAACTTGCAAGTTGGAAAATTCAAGGTTGTAGGACCAATCAGTTCTGAGTTGCTCACAGACTAAGGGTTTTGATGGGATAAATGTAGAAGTTATTTGACTTTTTCAGCTGATTGGTTGCCTAGTAGTGGTGCTATTTGGATCAGAGTAGCTCAGTCAAGGGAACAGTAAGTCCAGAAATAGCATGAACAAACTTGTTTTTTGGCAATTAGGCAGTGTTCTCTGATACATCTTGGGATGAGCTGTAAATTTGTAAGGTTAGTTTAATTTTCTTTTATTAAGCTTTGTCCACTGTCTCCATTTTATCCTTGACATAAATGACTCCATTTTAGTTTGGTTTTACAGTGGCTATTGGATATACACATTACACATATATTTTGAATTAATGTTTACAGCATGTAGGTGAAAAAGAAAAGAAAAAGAAACTTGTCATCTTTTAAGTCAATTCATCTTAATGTGCTGAATTTACTAATACCAGTATTATTTTTACTATTATGAAAATGTATTAATAAACATACCTTATTCTCTAGATCTTAATACACTTTTAAAATATTTTCTAGCATATGGGACCTCTTAAAATAGCATCTTCACTCTACAATTGTCATACTTCCTTGTAATCAGGAGATTTGATCTGTTTGTTAAAAGTTTAAACAGATATCTTCAATGCCTGAAGGCAATATACAATGTGAATTTAAAGCGTATTTATAGATAACATTTAGGCATAACATAAGTTCACTGTATTTTTTTTTTTAGATTTTATTTATTTATTTGACAGAGAGAAACACAGCGAGAGGGGGAACACAAGCAGGGGGAGCGAGAGAGGGAGAAGCAGGCTTCCCGCTGAGCAGGGAGCCCAATGTGGGGCTTGATCGCTGGTCTCTGAGATCATGACCAGAGCCGAAGGCAGTTGCTCAACCAACTGAGCCACCCAGGCACCCCATAAGTTCACTTTAAAGCTGAGGGAGAAAAGCACCAAGCATTCTTAGTTGATTTTAAAGAAGGGTGCAAGTCCAAATTTTCTGCCTCCTGATCACTTTCTTTCCACATCTTTTCCAAAAATGGATAGTTTCATTTATTCTTAATAGGCTATTAATTTATTAGGTATTTTTATGAAATTTTAACCCTTTGTTATATTTCTATGTAATTAATGTATTATACAATGTCAAATAATTTTTATTCATGCAATCATTAATTTTTATTTATTAAAAAACACTTTTTGACCCCCAGTACTTGCAAAATATTGTACTAGGCAGCTAAAAATAAAGACCAATAAGAAATAACTTTTTATTTTCTTCTCCACATAACACATTATTTCATAGATGAGGTAGAACATGAAAACAAATTATTATAATGGAGACATTGCCTAAATGTGAAAGTGAGAAGCTCAGCCAAGTTTAGTAAGAGGGTAACATTAATCTAGGTGAAGAATCAGGGATCAAAAATATTCCATACCAAAGACAAAGAAGTTTAATTAATCTCTGGTGTTATTTGCATGGAAATGTTAAAATTCTAACTGGATTGCTTGATATTGGGGATAATTTGTATTCTAATACCCATGTATATAGGGCATTTTTAGTATTGCTTTTCTAGAATGTGAGCATTACATTTGCTTAAATTTCATTATGTTAGAATAGTGACAAAGCAATTCAATGAACATCTGAGTTGAATATAAGTGAAAATATCATCTAGTAGAAGAAATTATTGGGCACTAAAGTTGACTGCCCATGTTATCATTTAAGGCATTGTCCATTTGCTTCAACACCTGCTATCTAGGATTTTAAATGTCTCATAAGAAAAGTAATTTTATTTTGGCTTCTAGAAAAACTATGTTTTTTTCTTTGAGTCTATGTATTGTTCTAAGTTTAGCTCCTTGAAACAGTGTAAAAATAAGTCAGTTTTCTCTTCTGTATGTCCATTTTGACACATCATGTATGTCTTAAGGAGATAGCTTATGGATCTTTAATTTAGTATTCCAGTGATCTCATCCTTTTATTATCCATCCAGTTTATATGTTCTTTTAGTCACATTCAACTATGAAATTACATGTTTCATTTTATGTCTTTAAAGAATATATTAATATCCATTGTCTGATGGTCATGTTGGAATTTAGAATAGACTAGAAAAGATAATAAAACAAAAGATGGCATCAAAACAGTTTTGAGCAGCTGCTGTGATATCCTTAAGCTTTGTTTTTTATGTTTATGAAATAAAGGTAACAGTTACTTTACATAGATTTTACTTAGTTTAAGCAAGTTTGAATTGAGATAAAGTATGCAATGAGTGTCATGTATAGAAAAAATAAGCTGAGTCAAGGCAGTCTTTTCAAAGAGAAGCTACTTGCTTGGGAGTTATCATTATTTATTGATATATAATAGACATATAACATTGTAAGTTTAAGGTGTACAACATACTGATTTGGTATATTCTATATACTGCTGTACCACAGTATTAGATAGCATCTCTGTCATGCCACATAACTACCATTTCTTTTTTTGTGGTGAGAACAATTAAAGTCTAGTTTGTTAGCCACTTTGCAGTTTTGTTTTGTTTTGTTTTGTTTTGTTTTTGGTGTGTGTGTATGTGTAGTCATTTTGGTGTATCTTTGTGTTCTGAGATTTGGGTGATCCTGGGCCATTTGTCTTTTCAAGCTGCTGGTGCCGTCCACAAAATGTGGATTATTTAAGCCATGTTAGTGGGAAGAACCAGTGTTTTATTGAGATGTGCTTTGAAATAAACTGGGTGGTATCAAAATTCAGTTGTGTTAAAATGCCTTTCAGGTGTTTCTTGTTTGCTTCAGAGATGTTAAAGTTGAGTTGGACCAATTTCTCAATGATTAATATTTCTGCACAAGACTTCCTCAGAATCCTATATATAACTTGGAAAATCCTTTTGCACTTTGTAAAAAACTTTTTACACATATTTATTTATTTATTTATTTATTTATTTATTTATTTATGAGTTTATGAGTTTATGAGTTTTTGAGTTTATGAGTTTATGAGTTTATGAGTTTATTTATTAGACAGAGAGAAACACAACTAAGGAGGGAACACAAGCAGGGGGAGTGAGAGGGGGAGAAGCACGCTTCCTGCCCTCCAGGATCATGACTCCAGGATCATGACCCAAAGGCAGATGCTCAACTACCAAGCCACCTAGGCGCCCTACACATGTTTTTAGATACTGCTTTTGACTTCAAACTCTGGAAGAAAGAAATAATTGGCAGCGTCCAGTGTCTGGAAAAGTTGTTGACACAAAGGCTAATGCAAGCTTGAATACATCTTTTTTTGATAGTTCTCTTCAATTAGGCTTAATTAATAATTTAATACCACAGTAACACATAGTAGCAATGGAGAAGTCAGTCATGGCACCATAGGACTTGCAAGTACTGTACACTTCAACCACATTATTTTTCCTGTAGTGGTACCTTGAATTTCAGTAAATCAATTTCTTTAAATGTAATTTTCCAAATCAATACAATCCATATAATAACAATACTTACTTCACTAGCTTGTTGGAAAGATTAAAAGTGACATGAGGGGGCGCCTGAGTGGCTCAGTTGGTTAAGCAACTGCCTTTGGCTAGTGTCATGATCCCGGAGACCTGGGATCCAGCCCCACATCCGGCTCCCTGCTGGGCAGGAAGCCTGCTTCTCCCTCTCTCACTCCCTCTGCTTGTGTTCCCTCTCTCGCTGTGTTTTTCCCTGTCAAATAAATAAATAAAATCTTTAAAAAAAATTAAAAAAAATAAAACTGACATGAGATCTCATGATAAGCACTCATGCTACTGTTGAGCATACTTACCTATAAGTATGAACCTTTATTATTTATTAAATATTGCTGAAAATGAATGTTTTGCATCTTTGGGTGTTACAGAGCATGTGGAAATAATGACAGGTTTTTGTTTTGTTTTGTTTTAGAGAAAGTGCACAAGTTCATGTGAGTGGAGTGGGGGGGGAAGGGCAGAGAGAGATTCTCAAGTAGACTCCCCACTGAGCATGGAGTCCCACAGGGGGCTCAATCTCATGTCCATGAGACCATGACCTGAGCCGAAATCAGCAGTTAGACACTTAACTAACTGAGCCACTCAGGTGCCCCAATAATGATAAGGTTTGAGGAATCATTCTCTAGATTATTTGGAGCAAATTTCCTTCAGATTCAGAGATGTGCCAATTAGTCAATTAATTGTATACTGGTTAAGCACTGTGGACTACAATAATTAGGTAGAATTTTTTTCTCTCAATTTCACTAAACACTATGTTCCAGAAAGGTACTTTTACCAAAGCAGTTAATTATAAGCTGTATTTACAAGTCTAGGTCACTAAATCTTTAGATTTGGGGAAGCTGAGGAATAAAACCCAGATAACTCCTTCCCTTGGAAAAGTCATGACCACTTAAACATTTCTCTCTAGAATTTCTATGATTTCCAGGATGCTAGAGGGGTCAGTTTTATATTTTAGCCATAAAACCCAAGGCTCCCCCCTCCCTTTTTTTTTTCTCTTTCCCTCTCTGGCTTTCTCTGTTTCTATCTCTGTCTCTATCTCTGTCCCTTTCTGTGTCTTGCTCTCTTTCTCTCTTAGAACAGACACAAAGACACACAACCTTTTTCCTAATTGTAGTCTTCATACTTATTGTCTCTTGTGTGATCGAAAACACTTTTTTTTTCACCTTTGAGCATTGCTAATGGCTACCCTTACTTAATATCTTCTTTGATATCAAGAAATGCATTTATTGAGAGGCATCTAAGAAATAGCTTCCTCTACCTGATGATATTAGTTAATTAATATAACAGCATTAATCAGACTTGGGGGTGACATTTCCTTTCTTAAGCAGTGACATTAAGAATCAGTGTATTACCCCAAAAGTAGATATTTAAGAAGACTTATAGATACTTTAAGTTAAAGAGGATTCTAGGTAATATTGAAAAAGAAATCAGAAAATGCAAAAGAAATGATGTATATTTACCAGATAAATTTATTTACAGTTGCTGTTACACAGTTATGTTATTTAGTTAAAAAGAAAACATATATAAATTCATACCATGTTTAACCATGACACCTTATTGACTGTTTTTAAAGATAGTAACAAAAATTAGAAGCTTTGACTTAAATTGACATTGATTTCAGAAGCAAATAACTTAGCTGTTTTATCCTTACATGGTTTAAATTTTTACCTCACGCCATTTATCCCATCTTCAAATGGCCATTTTTTAGAAAGAAAATAAAGAATACTACAACATTAAAATGCCTTAAATCAAGGAATCCTTATGCACAGAAAGACCTTTTTATCAACAAAATTTTCCATGGAAGTAGTACTTCCACATATACACTTGCTTTATGAATTCTAGGTAGTAATGAATTCTCCAAGAAGGGAAGAATAACCTTATGTTGTGACTGAATGCATTGATAACAATGTACTATTAGGTTCAGGATTTACAGTTCTTTATCAAGTTTTCAGTTTGTGAGAAGAAAGACTTTATTGCATAACATGAAGAAAATAGTGTTTTACATTTAACTTCATCAATTATAGAAGCATCCACTTCTAGTTACAGTGCTTTACTCTTCGCTGCACCTAACACATAAATGGTAGCCTGTGGACTGAATTCAGACATGTAGCCTGAATTCAGTCCACAGTCATTTTAATGATGTTTTCTGTGTAATGGATGCTACATGGTTAAATGGAGTTTATTTAAATTTGTTATCATTGGGCGCCTGGGTGGCTCAGTTGGTTAAGCAACTGCCTTCGGATCAGGTCATTATCCCGGAGACCCGGGATCGAGTCCCACATCGGGCTCCCTGCTCAGCAGGAAGCCTGCTTCTCCCTCTCTCACTCCCCCTACTTGTGTTCTCTTTCTAATTGTGTTTCTTTCTGCCAAATAAATAAAATCTTAAAAAAAAAAAAGTAAAAATATACACAGGAATAAGTGTGGGGGTCCAAAGGGTAAGCTTCTTTTATTTCATGGGTAAGAATTCTTCAGCTATGGCTCCAATACAAAATTCCAAATCAAACGTCTTTTTTTTGGGATATGGCATTAGACCTTATAAATTTCCACCCTTGGTTAAAGGTTTCAGAAGAGTGGAGGAACTAATGTGCTTTAAATGGAGGGTCTCTGTCTAATGAATTTAAAAGACAACTACATGATATATGATAATGAGGTTGGTAAGTACCAAGTTACAATGATTTGATTAAGTTAATAGAATCTAGGGGGGAAATCTGAGAGAAACTTCAAAGATTGAAGGTAACATTTTCCTAGAAGTAGCAAATTAATGAAAGTAAGAAATATTTTTAAATTATGTTTTTAATTTATTGTGTAATGTCTGGACTTCTTATCATTCAATAGTTTTACACAACTCTGTTAAGGTATATTGTGAATCAGGGATTTATCCCTATTGGTGACAGATAGTGATGAAATAAGCATGTGCCAGGTGGCCTTGGTACCTGTGGCACCAACTCAGTTACCCTAGTCCACGTCCTTTCACGTACACACAACACACACACACACACACACACACACACACACACACACACACAGAGTTTCAGGCTTTCTAAAAATAACCTCAGTCAAACTACCAGAATGTTAAAAACAAACAATAAACTTCAACTATGTAACTTTTCTATATTGTTTATAGTAAATGTAATACTGCTTATATGCAGTTTCCTCCAACTCCCAGGGGAACTGAAGGATATTAGTGTCTAGTCTAGCCAAATTCAGGCTCTGCTCTATACTGTTTACACTGTTATACCGTTTAACATTTGAGAGGCTCCTCACTTAGGACTTTGTGGCATCACTATTTAACTTGTGTCCTCGAATGACATTATACTGTTCATAGAAACACTGTCAGAAATACTGATTTATGTCCCTTTAAAACAGTGTTACTGCAGTGTGTGTTATTTTGTTATTAAATACAGCTTATTTCAACCTTTCAGAAAGTTAAAAAATAAACATATTGTTTTGGTTATTTGAGAGTTTAAATTTAATAAGGAGGAAAGAAACTAGGAATATATATATATATATAAATATATATGGGGTATATTAAATATCTGAAGCAATATTCACTTGTACCTAAAAATAAAACTAATATTAACTTCCATATCCATACTTATTTATGTCTTTATCTTTTTCCTTCAACAACAGGTTTCTCAAAAGAGTACCCTGTATTTGCTCTTTTTGGTGTCCTTGTTATATGCAGAGTACTTAATATATTCTACAACCAACCCTCCTCCTTGCCCCAACATCAAATCACAAATGCTTTCTGGAGGACCAACATTGAGTTCCTGGGTTCACATACAGTTGTAAGTATGCCATTAAGTTCCTTATTTTCTTGGCATCTGTCAGCTGACAAATTCTTCTTACCATTACTCTTTTTTCCATGATTTTCTTTATTCAAATAATGTTTTCATGTATTTCATGTATTCAAATAAGGTCTTCATGTATTAGATTAAAATAAAAAATCAAAACATAAGTATTGGTGAAGGTGTGAAGAAACTAGAACTCATTTCCACTGTTGGTGGGAATATAAAATGGTGTAGTCCCTATAGACAGTATGGAGGCTACTCACAAAAACTAAAATGAGAACTACCATGAGATACAAATATACCACTTCTGAGTATATATCCAAAATAATTAAAATCAGGATTTCAAGACATATATCTACACTCCTGTGTCCATTGCAGCATTATTCATAATAATAGCCAAGATAGGGAAATAATCTAAGTGTCTTTTAATGGATAAATTGATAAATAAATTGTGGTATACATATACAACTGATTATTTTTTTAGCTAAAATACATATCCTTAAGGCCATAATCTTTTAATCTCTAATGAGTACATATCTCAATGAAGCTGCCATAAAGGGAGTACCATATGTTTGCAGTTAGGACCTGTATCTCCCTATGTTGTCATTGTCCCTTATGTAAAGGGTCTAGGTTCCCTTTTTCTGTTTTTTGTTTTGTTTTGTTGTATTCTTGTTTCTTCTCAGTTTCTCTTGACCATCTACAAACTAGAAAGCCAGATATTGGCTTTACTTCATTTTTTACACTTCTGTACTTTCCTCTTGCTGTATTTTCACTTATTATTAATGTTCAGCTGATGATAGGACTGATCTCTAGTCCCAAGATCCAATGCTGTATTACAGGATGACTGTATATAAACTAGGATACTCTTAGCAGTACGTTTCTCTTCTCATTATCACCATTTCCATAAAGCTTTCCTTTATAGTTTTTGTATTTTCTGTATTTTGTATTTTCTTTTCATATTTTGTATTTTTCTTAAGTAAAGCTCCAAATCAATGAATCTCAAACTTTAGATACATGTTTTAACATTTAATTTTCTTATTCCCCTGTATCATTTAAATTATTAATAGCTATTAATTGTCCCTTCCCCTTTCTCCTAGTTTTCATTTCTGTGGCTATTTTCCCAGCAAGTCATCATTGCCATAAAAACAAAACAAAGGCTGCCACTCTGTTGTCTGATTAATCTTTCTCATTCTTAGTTCTAGATTTGATTCTCACCTGGTTACAAACTTTCTTGAGTCCCTGACGATTATTATGATTTACCTATGCAAACTCCATCTCAAACAGGAGCCTTTAACTGAAAATAGGTTGTAAATTGCATTTGGGTGATTACATACCTTAATACATATTCATTTGGGAACAACCATTCAGTAACACAAGCTCTGTGGCAGCTTCGGTTAATGAGATATAATCATAAGTCTTCTTGGACTTTGTGGGAAAGTTTTAAATTTCCTGATAAAATGGTAGTGATATACCTGATGTCACCCTTTTACACTTCTCCTTGATTGTAGAATGTAATGGGTAGAATTGCAGCAGCCATTTTGATTCCAAAGGCAATAATCATGAAGACAAAGCCAATTTGTTTAAAGATAGCCCAGAATATATTAATTGCTGGGGTCCTGCTAACATTCTTAAGTAACTGAATCAATGGCAGTAATGTCTTACTCTATAATTTCATGGTATGCAAAAATAATAAACTCTCTTTAGATATCCTTGGTTTGTTTTTTGAGCAGATGACCATATTCACGATGTCTTCATCTAAAGCCCCTGACATTCAAAACCATTTCTGGTCCTGAACCTCAGTGTTATATTTTTTCATCTAATTACTACATACACATATTATGCTTTCATAAGCCAAGATTCTCAGTGTTCTGGAAAACCTCATCTAAGCTTAATTACTCAAGAATCATATCAAATCTGCTATAGAAAAGTAGATAAAAATATAAAAAATAAGAAAACAATATTCAAATTCCTTCCTGAAATATAGTAATGAAGATCATCATGGTAATGAATGAAGTGGATAATTTTGTATTACTTAACAAACAACAAGGAACTATAATGATTTGGAGTTCTAGGATATTTAGTGACATTTCCAGATTTAGTTAATCTTTATAATAACCCAGAATAACATTTTTTTATAAAGATTCATTTCATGTATTTGAGGCTGCCAATCTTTTCAGGTCCTTTTTGATTCTTGTTAAATATTTTGAAATACAAGGTTAGAGGAATAGTATCTCTTGTGTAATGACAGCTGCTAGGTAACTGGAGTGGTCTTTAATATATTTAAAGCCAAAAGTGACAAGTAAAGCTTCAAAAATCCTGTAAGAGAAAATTTGCATTGTCAGCTCACTTTATCCACATCTGATATTTCACATCTATGAAATTAAGTCAGGCTTTGTCACACATAGCTAGATAAGTATAGTTATTTTCAGTTATATTGTGATCAATTATATGTAATTAAATTCCTCATATATGAATCAATTATATGATAATTAAATTCCTCATATATGAATACCTATACCTCACTGGAAATGTGGAACAAGCAACAAATAACAATGTAAAAAAGTACAGTATCAAGTTAAAAGTTGTCCATTATCTTTCTTATTTAATATGTCATACCAATATTGACCATCTTATCTACTTCATGGTATAATTTTTTAAAGATTTTATTTATTTATTTGAGAGAGAGAGAGAAAGCATGAGTTGGGGGAGGGGGAGAAAAGGAAGCAGCCTCCCTCATGAGTAGGGAGCCCAGTGCGGCTCTATCCCAGGACCCTGGGATCCTGACCTAACCTGAAGGTAGGGCTTAATTGACTGAGCCACCCAAGCACCCCTATAATTGTTTTTTAATTTTTAACTAATTAGGAGATTATTTAGGAATGATAATTCCCCTTATTAATATTCACTTTTTATGTCCAAATATTATCCAAATGGACAGATCTAAATTAGTAGGAAAACTGTTGAATGGAAAATAAGAATACTATGACAGGGAATAGAGATTCAATAAATAGCAATTCCCTAAAATTAAATGAATGTGTTGGGGGGATGTTCCAATGGAGATTGAGAAAAGTAGCCAATCCCAGGTATTTGGCAGGCCTAAGCCATTACAATATGCACGGTCATGTTTTTTTTCCCAAAGGACTTGTTAGAACAAGTTAGAGCTTGGTCCCAGGGTATAGGTAGATGACAGCATTAGCATCAACAAAAATAACAATGGCATTGGAAACAAGAACCTCTTCTGCTGTGAGGGAAAAAGCAAATTCTTGACGAGTTTACTCTTCTTAAGTAGAAAGGTCAGTGGACATTTATTATTATTATTTTTTTTTAACTTGGAGATCATGTGAGGCATTTGTATAGGATTTGGAGGTCAAGTACCCTTTGGTTTAATAGACCAGCATTTATGATAAAAAAAAAAAAAATCCAATAAATGGAGTCCTTTTAGGGATGCCTGGGTGGCTCAGTCATTAAACATCTATCTTCAGCTCAGGTCATGATCCCAAGGTCCATGGATTGAGTCTGACATTGAGCTCTCCACTCAGCGGGAAGCCTGCTTCTTTCTCTTCCACTTACCCCTGCTTGTTCCCTCTCTAGCTGTCTCTTTCTCTGTAAAATAAATAAATAAAATCTTAAAAAAAAAAGGCCTTTTAAAAATACCTTTTTGAACAAATATGTTTGAAATATATAGGAATATATGTGGGATATATATCTAAGCCTTAAAGCATTGTAGAGAATTGTACACTTAAGGAACAGAAAACCACACCAACAATATTATTAATAAAATTTAGGTGATGTCTGTATTTTTTCCATGTCCCTGTTGTCACCATCCCTGCCTCACCAAACAGAAAACCGCGATGAGAATTGCATTAATGTTTTTCTCCTTAATAATTTTATCAATGTATCTTATAAGTGATGTATTATTTAGTTTTGCTTATATTTATTCATTATAAAAATGGCTTCAGGGTGCCTGGATGGCTCAGTAGGTTAAGTGTCCGACTCTTGATTTCAGCTCAGGACATGATCTCGGGGTTGTGAGATCGAACCCCACCTGGGGTGCTGTGCTGGGTGTGGAGCCTGCTTAAGACCTCTCTGTCCTCTCCCTTATTCCACCTCTCCACCTCTCTCTCTCTCAAATAAATAAATAAATAAATAAATAAAT
>PITA01020597.1:0-34541 GCA_004023965.1 Spilogale gracilis | reverse complement strand
AGGGAGGGAGGGAGGAAGGAAGGAAGGAAGGAAGGAAGGAAGGAAGGAAGGAAGGAAGAAAGGAAGGAAGGAAAGTTAAGAAAACAAGCTGGTGGGTAACTGGCTCCAGATCTGGGTCAGCCAGGGAGGGGAGGTCAGAAGTCAGCACTGGCCTGCAGACGGGTGGGGGGAGAACGGGGTGCGGGCGGGGGTGGGGGGAGCGGGAGGGACGCGCCTCTCTTCCATCCGTCCACAGAGGAACGGAGTCTCACGCGCCCCGAGGCCGGGCCCAGCACCCCGGGCCGACGGTCCCCACCCCGGTCCCCGCGGTGTCAGCCAGGCGGGGGGGCGGGGGGGGGCGGGCCCGGCCGGGGGTGTGGAGCAGCGGACCCGAGGGGGATGAGTAACCCTCGGCGGCAAGCAGGCGCGGCGGGCCGGGAGCGTGCCAAGTTCCAGCCCGACGCGAGCTGGGCCCGGAGCGTCCCGGGTCGTGCCCGAGGCCGGGAGGGGCGGGCGGCCGCACCCAGGGCGGATAAAAGGGCTGCGCGGCGCGCGACCGGCTTTCTCCACGCCCGGCCTGCGGCGCTGCTGGCGGGCGGGCACCTGACGCCGGAGCCAGGCGCGCCAGACCGTGGGCACCGCGGGCAGGGCCATGGCAGAGGTGGCGCGCGCGCCGGCAGCCCGGCCCAGCCTGACCTCCATCTCGTCGGGGGAGCTGCGCAGCCTGTGGACGTGCGACTGCGAGCTGGCCCTGCTGCCCTTGGCCCAGCTGCTGCGCCTGCAGCCCGGCGCCTTCCAGCTGCGCGGCGACCAGCTCGTGGTGCCCGGCCCCGGGGGACCCGCGGCGGCGCGCGGAGGCTTCAACGTATTTGGCGACGGCCGCGTGCGCCTCGACGGGCAGCTCTACCGCCTCAGCAGCTACATCAAGAGGTGGGTGGCCTCGCCGGGTCCCCGCAGAGGCCTCCACCCCGCTGTCGTCCCTGGGACCCCCGGTGGCCCGGCTTCCTGCCACCCCTCTTACTCCCTCCAAGTCCGCTGCCCCCCTCCCGGGCCCTCTCCTCCCCCCTTTCGTGCCACTTCTAGGTTTGGCACGCTGCGAACGTCACCTGGAGGTGCACAGCTCCCCGAGCCCTGGCCTTTTCTGCCCTTTGCGCTGGCATGTTGCAGCTGCCGCTTGAAGCCGCCCAGGAGGGCATCAGGGCAGACGCGTGGCGGAGGGCTGGGTGGGGAGCTCCTAACCCGCGGGTGGTTTTCCCTTTCAGGCTCCTTAACTGGGTCAGATGAGCTCAAATGGAGACGCACCCTTCAGGGGGTATTTACAGAGGAGAGACTCAGGGCCCTGGCTTTTGGATTTGTCGGGGAGGGGAGAAGCTGCTCAATTCTGTGTATTCCTGTCCTGATCAAGTGTGGAGACCCAGTGGAAAAGTGTGCAAATGTTCAAAGTTTCCCATCTTTGGCCTGCCTTAGTTTTCAAAAAATAAAGAAATAAACCATGGCTGAGAAAGGGACAAAGCCCGGTATGAAGTCCAACCCAGGGCCATGTGGGCTGTGATGTGGGGTGTTCTGGGAAAATGGGTGCAATGAATGTAGCTTCCAGGATCCTGGCTCAGAGCTGGGCCCAAACTTGATTTCATGGCAAGTGCCCAGGGTGCTTAGCTGTCGGGGCCCAAGTATCTGAAGCATTTCTTAGCAGACTTGCAGCCAGTAGGCTGTAGTCCATCTGAAGCAGGCTTTGGCCATCATGGGATAGAGGAAGAGGGAGCTTCGTGCTTGATTCCAGGTGGCCTCATGCCTTCCAGAGGTCATCCTGTACTTGTACGTGTGTGTTGGGGGGCGGGGTTGTCTTCTACTTGTGCTGTGGAATTGAGCTCCGGGAAGCAGGCAACACAATCTAGAGTCTGAATCAGAGATGTATAAGCTTGCCAGCTAGGAAGATATGAAGCCTTTGCTACTGGGAACGCAGCAGCACTATGGCACCCAGTAGGTGGGATAGAAGCAAGAAGGGCAAGCAAACAAGATGAGATACTTAAAATGCTTGCTGGGGAAAATGTTGCTTTTCCACACAAAGATAGAAAGGGCTTGGAATGCCTGAAAAACTGTTCTGCAGCAAGAATTTCTCCCTCAGGGAATTGAATATTCTAACCCACAAGCAGGGGCCAATGGGAGGAACCGAGTTGGAAATCATATTGGCAAAGCTGAAAAAAAAAAGGTAAACAGTGTATTTGAGAACAGAGTGTGAAAGATTAAAATGTCTGAAATTAATTGAAGCCATAGGTTAGATTTCTGACAGAGTCAGCTCCCTCAATCTTAGCAAGCAGTGCGGCAAAATTTAAAGTGATGTCGAAGTCTGGTTATTAAACTCTTGCTTTGAACAGCTCCCACACAAAAGACTATTAAACAGCAGTGGTCCCCTGGCAGTTGAGAGTACAAAATAAACAATGACCAGACCAGAATGCAGTGAGGATGCAACAACACGGTTCTCATTGTCAAAGCAGTTGAGTGAGGGCCTTTGGATCCTGGGACATAGCAAGGAGCATCTGAGAATAATCTGTGTGATCGAAGGAACGATCTGTCTTTCTCTCAGGGGTACGTGCTGTGGCAGGGGAAGTCGGCTTTTAGAGGTGGGTATGCAGTCCTGAAGGATGAAGCTGATCTAGATGGAGAGAGCCTTCCAGGAAAGGAGAGAAGACTGGGTTGTGGGCAGCAGTGAGAGGTTTTGTCTTCATAGATCGGAAAGTGGGCACAGACATCGAAGTTGCCTCCTCAAATCTGCCAGCTTTACCCAGTCGTCTTTGGCTCTGGGGATAGCATACAGCTTCCTCTCAGAACATTACTTTAAAGCAATGATTCATTCCATTCATCTCTCCCTTCTTTCTCTTCCCTTCTTCCTTCCTTCTTTCCTTCCTTGAGCTTTGGCCAGTCTTACTAAAGAAAAACTGCATGATTTACTTTTTACTCCTCTGTTCCGGCACAAGTCTAAAGATGACAGAATCACCTGGATCGATGACAGCCAGTGTGCATTTTTTATTCTCTGCACACTATGCCCCATTCGACATTATTGCCGGCACCACGCTGGATGGCATTTTGCCCAACAGGGCACAGCGCTGTCTTTCCGACTTCCTCGAGGTTGGGCAGTTGTTGTTGAGGATGACTAGTTTCATTTTGTCTCGTCAGTCATCATGGTTGGCTTGTACCCCAGCACGTACTTCCCGGTTTTCATGTCCAGTTAGGACCTAGAGTTGATGGACTCCAGCAATTTATTTTTTCATCTTTTCTGTGGCCACCGTATTCCTACCTTAGGTGTGGGATGGCCTCCAACCAAGAACAGCTGCCAAGATGGCCAGGGAATGAGAACAGCAAGCAATGATTTTTAGTCATTTTAGACTAATAGAGCTTTTGAGAATTTATGTAGACCATCTCCCCAGACATACATACACATATATATGTATATATATATATATGCACTAATGTTGCTGACCATCCAGGTAGTTTATGAGATACTTTGATCCAAGTTAAGGATCCTTGCTCTACTAACTAACTTAATTCTTCCCCTCCTCCTCCTCCTCCTCCTCCTCCTCCTCCTTCTTCTTCTTTTTTCATTCAACAACTATTTTTGGTGTGGGTAAGCCTACACTTACTAGTGTAAGCAAAGTTTTTGCTACACTTACAGTGTAAGCAAAATTTCCTTTTTGAGGCCTCAGAAATGTGTGCTGTCTTTCATGAGGCCCTTTCCTCGGGAAGAGGCTTAGGGCTAGTGATCCTGACATTCGCGTGATTCACTCATTCAGACACTAGAGGATGGCTCAACTTACTCGGGAGTGTCTTCTGATACTGGAATGTTTTCGAAATTCGTGCCCACTAAATAAGCTGGAGGGAAGTTGAGGCGGAGAGGGGAGGTTTAGGGATGGCCACCAGCGCTCTAGAACTCCTGAGAGCCTTCTTGAAATATCTATTCTAAATTTGGGGGAATGAATGGTAAGATCTTCCTTGTTATCTATCTATCTATCTATCTATCTATCTATCTATCTATCTATCTATCTATTCTTTCAAGCTCAGGACTTCCGTCTGTGTTGCGAACAAAACCTGCTTGGGATATCAGGTCTAAATAACCATTAAGGCACACACTTTTTTTCCCCCCTATAATGCGATGCAGCCTCCTATTGAGACATAGTGGCACGTGTTTAGCAAATAGGAAGGCCAGCCTTCTTTTCAGAGGTCCCCGAGCACGAGGGAGGCTGTTTGGGTGATAAACAGAAACGTGTCCTAATAATGGCGACTGCCAGTGGTCACGGGAGCACCAGGAACAGCACAAAGTATTTCACAACTCTTACAAAAGCTTACAAAGCTGGCACCATTGGTGTCTCCCTTCTTTTTCCAAATGAGGAAATTAGAACTCGGAGAGATCAAACAACTTACCTAAGCCAGGGGCTGGTGAGTCATAGAGCCAGGCCTTAGTGTGGGCTCGGCCCGCTGTAAGCCCCTGCCGGCAGCCAGCTACCGCGAAGCTGAACGGATTTCGGCTTCCTGTAGACCGCAGAAGCTTTCTCAAAAGTCTCCCGCATCCACAAATAAATAACCGGGATTACATCAGACAGTCACCTCCTAAAGAATCAGGCAAAAAGAGAAGGTAAGTCCGGTGGTCTGGAGGAGACCACTGACAGCAGAGATGTGAGCTGTTCTTGCCCATAGGGGACCAGCTGTTAGATGGTGACAGGGACACCCGTCTGGAGGTCAGCCACCTGGGGCAGGGGCTCCGGGGGTGGGGGGGAGGGTGGTGCAGTGGGGAGACACCTGGGCCCAGGTGAGGAGAAGTCAGGGCTGGAGCCTGGGGAGGTCTGGCCCCCCTCCGACCCAGGGAGTGTCAGGCTGTGTCGGAGCGCCCAGGCTCACCTCTCCCTGACTGAAGGCAGGAGGCATCGCAGCGACCGTGGCCTCCTTTGCTTGTGCAGCCCTCATGGGCTCCAGGCCTGTCTTCGTGTCTGGTCCTCTGCCTTGATCCCGGGGTCTGAGTCTCAGAATTGGTGACCTGCCCGGGGCAGCAGCCCCTCACTAGGATGTGTAATGAGAGTGATGAAGTAATCATCCTTTATGTGCTGAGATGTGATTTGCATAAGATGCAGGCTAGACTCAGTGTGGATGAGCATGGGGGCTGGGAGCCACTGCCTTGGTTTCCATCCTGGTTTGGCTGCTTCGTAGCTAAGGGAAGATGTGAGTCTGTCTCCTCAGTGTATGATGGAAATAACAGTACCAACCCTATAGGGTCGTTGTTCAGAATTTAAATTCATAAAGCCCTTTAAGCACTTACTGGCACATACTGATCGCTTGACACACGTTAGTCTACAATATTATTAAGCGGTCCCGCAAGCCAAGGGCCTCACACACATTATCCGGTCTGTTAGCCTCCTGATGGGGTACCTTTTGTTAGCCAGATGTTACAGGTGAGAAAATTAACCTCAGCAAAGCTAAAAAAAATCTCGCTGGAGTCACAGAGACAGAACTCGAACCCAGATGTGAGGATTCAAAAGCCACGTGCCATTACTGCCTTCTTTCCTCGGGAGCCTTGCTCTGGACCTCCAGCCACTGCTGCACCCCTTCTTACCCAGGTCACTGGGTCCTCATCAGATGCCCATCTGTAGGCCGGAGTGCCCACCACCCCATCGTCCCCAAGCCTTGGTTAATCCCTGACTCTTGCTGGGGACGCCTCTCTCCTGCTCTGGCCTGCCCAGTGGTGGGACCTGTGGCCTGACAGAACCTTCCTGTCTGTCTCAGCTCAGGAAATGGTTCTGAACTCCAGACCCCTCCTGCTTCGCTCTTTCTTATTTAAATCACCAGGACAGAAGCCAGTGGTGCTGGAAGCCCTGAGTTCAGGGAGCTCTGCCTTTCTCTCACATTTGTATGTTTGAATCATTAACCCCTTCGTAAGCCTCTTAATGGCAGGGACCACGTCTCAAACTTGAAATAAGCACACAGTTCTCCTGGGGAGCTTACTGAAACAGTTTGCAGACTGAATAAGACGGGGGCGGAGTCCCACCAGCTCCTCCGTGACGCCACTGCCGATCATGCTTTCGGCCACAAGGTTCCACCAGTCTATCATTTTGTCTTCAGATGCATTTTCTTAGGTCTTTCTAATAGACTAGATGCTCCTCAAAAGCCAGACTGTTTCCTTTTGCTTTTTTGTGTCCCCAGTGCCCAGCACATGTGCTTCATGTTTACTGCATAGATAAATGGAGGCATAAATGCATGATTTCTGCCCCATAACGGGGTCATGTACTGAGCATCAAGAATGAATGAATGAATGAATGATCGTGTGTGTTCTTGATTCAAATCACCAGACTGTAGAGTGATAAGTCTGAAAATTTTGCTTAATTTTCCTAGAGCTGGGACAGAAGGAAGGGAGGAAGGGAGAGAAAAGGAGCTGTCTGACAGCTCAGGCTGAGGCCGCACATAAAGCTGTCGGGTTAACACTGGAAACACCGCAGGGTCATCCTGCCGGCTCCCAAGGGCGGAGTGCTTTTGCTTAGTGTCACAGCAAAAAGGTTTATGAAAGCTATAAGCCGTTCCTACCCAAGCACTGTTTCATATGTGTTCCTCTTTTTCTGGGCCCCACACTCCATATTTTTTTAAATGAACACACACACAGTCACACATGCACACACATACTCTCAAACAGAAGCCATGGATTTGAATTCTTATTGGCCTCTGTGCATTAAATTGCCAGAGCTGAGGGAAATTTGGCACAGCTTTGTAGATTGTGCCAGAAATGATATGAAACCTGAAGGAGCCTCCCGAGAAAGGCAGGCATCTCAGAGGGGAGTGAACTGATCTCTCAGCCACTCGGAATTTGCTAGCAGCAAAAAGAACTGCGTTCTTTCTTGGCCCCATCTTCTAGGCATTGCCTTCTTTAAGCCTTCTGAACTGAAAAAGAGGAAGAAATTGGAGCAAGGAAGGAGAAATCTTTGCTTGTGTATTTTTCAGGAGCTCCCGTTGTCCTTTCTTTCTGGTCACTCAGATGAACACAGCCCTGGGTGTGTCACGAGTCTATAGAACCTCACCCTGCGGCCAGCAGAGTTGGGCGGGATTAAAGACATTAACCATGTATGTTGAGCAGCTACTATGGGCCCAAGTACACCTGTCTCTATTACTCATGCTGCCTGAATCCTCACACAGGAGATCCTGTTATAGCCCTTCTACAGATGAGGGCACAGGTTCACAGGGGTGATGTAACTCACGGTCAGAGTTGTGGTTCTGACGCTGAGTTCACACAGCCAGTCAGGGCCTGAATTAGATCTCCTTATTTTGAATCACTAAGCTTTACGTCACATTGGTCTGCCGTTCGATCTCTGGATTGAAGCCAGGAATAGAAAGTTTCAGCCTGGAAGCATTTTGGGGTCAGGGTAAAAGCAATGAAGACGTGAGAGTTTCAAGGAACTATCTTAAACCCTTTGCTTTTCATCCTCAATAACTTTGGCAAATATGGTAAACACCTAGCACCCAAGAAACAGTATTTGCCTCAGTAATTCAGAAACCTGATTAAAGATGAAACAACTGGTCCCTAAAGTAATCTGGTAAGGCTCATCTTAAAACAAAACCAGTGGTCGAATGTCAGATATTTAAATATCTATGAGACTTCACAATCAGTCTTTTTGTATTTTAGTGACTTACAGATCCAAACTTTGTAACAGTGAATTCCAAAAGAATGCTTACATTTGTTAATTTCACTGGAACTTGAAGGTATTTAACAATCACACCATCACTGGGAGGCTGGGAATGACGAATTAAGAAGATCTTTCTTAATCTGACCTAGTGTAAATAGAGAGTTCATTAAGTCAGGATCTTGCTTCAATCTCTTGTCTGTAAGTTCTGTTACAGAAATCTCATATAAATAGCAGTATTTTCACCCATCTGTGGCGTCGTGATAACTGACAGGCTCTGTGGTGATGTTTACAGCCCCGTTAAGATCCTGAAAGTGGCTCTAAATCTTCAAAGGAAGATTAAATTATGTAGTTTTATTATTCGGGGCATCTTATTAAATTCTGACTCCAGAAAGCATGACTCATGTATAGCTTATGCATTAAACTCAGTCTGTGGTTACCTGGAAGACCCCCCCCCCACCTCTCCTGGCCTGGTCCCCCTTCTCTGATCATGAGAAACAGCAGGTCTTAGAGCCCAAAAACCTTCCACAGTATTCTAGGGAAAACTGGTTATTTTTCCAACCAGTGGTCATTTCTGAATTGAGATTTTCATCCTTTTCATATAAGCTGTGGAGTCATCAGAATAAAATCGATGGTCCCTCCGAATGGGTGCTGACTGGTCTTGAAGGCAGAGGCAAGTACCGTGTGGTCATTTGCGCATCAGGACAGTAATTGAGTGGATGGATTTTCCAGACACGCTCTCCGTCCGTGCCGTGTGCGTGCCCTAGAGAATGACACTCAGACCACGGATACTGAGAGCGCAGAGGAGTCACCCTGAGGACAATATGATATGTTTAAATGACTACAAGGTCAACAAGGCAGGAGAATGTGAAGATCGGCCTGGATGGGTCACAGGTGCCCCCTGACTCTGCCCCAGCACCACGTGTCGATCTTGTGGATGTTTATCCCAATCGGACTTGTCCTTTTCTTCTTCCGTAGCTATGAGAGTTTTTCTTTCCTCTTCTCTTCCTCAGTGCCCATGCCCCCTGCAAGCACAGACTTCCCTGACTCTCCACAGCCTCTGCCAGGCCACTCTTGTCTGCCCGTGCCAGGTCCTGGACAGTTGAAGAGATGATGGCAGAAGGGCTAGGAGGACACAGGGAACCCCTGTCCGGCCACCCGGTACCCCAGCCCCACCTCACAGGCCCTGAGCCCCTCTGATGTGATAAAACACATGCAATGCCTCTCTGATGCCCAGCATATTATCAGTGCCTGGCGAATGCTGTTGAATGAATGAATGAATGAATGAATGGGAGCAAATGAACTCTAGAAATAGTAATTCCCCTTTCTCCCTCCTTCTTGTTTGCTTCCTTTCTTTAGTGCCTTTTGGCTGTTGGCCAACTGGGACAAAAAGGAACAGGGGAACATTCTCTCCCTGCTGATATGCAACACGAGGGCCACTCTCTCTAGGGTGCCCCATCTCAGCCCATTCTCACCGGGCAGTACGCTGCTTGGGTGAGGATGAGGGCAGGAGCGGGATGATGGAAGGACCACACAGAGTCCCTGGTCTGCACTGTCTTCTGCAGTCCGCTCTCTTGTTATTTCCACTGGTCCCCGACCCCTTCCCCCCAACTCCTGCCCTCCTCACCCCACTCCTGAATGCCAACACCTGCACCCCCTTCTCTCCCCTGGGAACACACCTGCACCCCCTTTCCCACCCCAGGCAAGCCCCCTGACTACCCCCAGTTTCCTTGGCGTGGGAAACAGAGACTAGATTAAAACCCTGGTGAGGGGGGCGCCTCGGTGGCTCAGTTGGTTGGGCGACTGCCTTCGGCTCAGGTCATGATCCTGGAGACCGGGGATCGAGTCCCACATCGGGCTCCCTGCTCGGCCTGAGGTCCGCTTCTCCCTCTGAACTCCCCCCTCTGATGCTCTCTCTCTCCCTCTCTCTTCCTTTCTCATTTTCTCTCTCAAATAAATAAATAAAGTCTTGGGAAAATAAAAAAAATAAATAAAAACAAAAGCCTGGTGAACGACAAGGCAGGAAGCATTTCAGAGACTCCAACTGGGATCAGGTTTTAAAAGCTCTTGAAATCAGGTCTGACAACCCCAGGATAAAGATAATGATAACAGATTTCTAAGACACCAAGCTGGGAGGCAGACAAGCTGAAGCTGTGTTTTTCTGCCTGGGGGCAGCTATTCTCCCACGTGCTCGCAAACCATGCCCAGGTCTGGGTCTCGTGGGCCAGCCCCTCTGAGCGGGTTGTGGAAAGCAGGATGGGCGGGAGGCTGGGAGGACTGCGTGGCCGCAGCTCCCTGCAGCGGAGATCCCTCCAAGGCTGTGATTTCCTTGTCAGGAACAGCACGGACAACGATCCAGAAACACTGGAGCTGTCTCTGCCCAGGACTAGACGTAAGAAGCCAACACATGGCCGCGTGGCAAAGGCAGCCCGTGCTGTCCCACTGCAGATGCACGCAGCGGTGCCCGTCAGTAGGGAGACGTGCCTTTTGGCTGTTGGCCAACTGGGACAAAAAGGAACAGAGGAACATTCTCTCCCTACTGATATGCAACACGAGGGCCACTCTCTCTAGGGTGCCCCATCTCAGATAGGGTCTGTGTCGGAGAGGGACTGTGGCAGGCATGTCTCTAGCCTCCTGGAGGCCATTCCACCTGCCACGTCCACGTGGTCTTCGAGCTTGGGTGTGGAAGGGAAATTAGCCTTCTTCTTGAGGGAAGCCGGTGTGCACTTGGGTCTGTCTTTTTATCAACAAGGTAGGTAGAAAGACTACTTGGAAAATTTGTAGAATAGGGGGAGAGAGCTGGCATGCTGGATGACAGAGTCAAGATGTGAAAAAGTACTCCCTGGGCTGGAATAATGAATGAAATCCGAGGAGGCTAAATTGAATAGGGTCATGGGCAAAAGTCCAACATTAGTGTCGTCTTTCTTTTTTCTTCTTCATTGCACCAAGCTCTGGATTAGGGAGATATGAATTAGTTCATAGGAATGTTGGTTGATTGCGTAATCTAGGGAGGGGCTGGGATCTTGTCTTGGGATTAGAGAAGGGAAGAGTAGAGGAGAAGAAAGAGAAAATTTCAGACTCACCAGTTTGGCAGTATGACTGAAGACCCAGTTTATCTCACTCGAGTGTAATTCTTCCACAATCTGGAGAGACACAGAGCTCTTATCGCTTCAAATTAATTCTTATAGCCTAAAAGATAGGTGGTACTGGCCATCATCTCCTGAGGGCTGCCCCCGAGTGCCAAGCACGCCCAAAGACTGTGGCCGCCTTCGGGTTGTGTCCCGATCTCTCATCTGACTAGAGAGGCGATTTATTTATATGGTACAAAATATGACTTCCTCCATAGGACACATTTTAGGGGACTTCCCTGACGAGATCTGTGGATGTGGCAGGTGCCTGTCCAGGACACCCCCTTCCTGACGTAGATGGGGGCATGTATTACATTTGCAATTATCTCTGCTTTTTTCATAGATATGTGGAACTGACCAACTACTGCGATTATAAAGATTACAGGGAAACTATACTGAGCAAACCAATGCTGTTCTTTGTTAATGTACTGACCAAAAAAGACACCTCCAAAGGTAGGTATATAAACATTTTGGCTTGGATTCTGGGCTATGGCACGCTAATGAGGCAGAAGATGTGCATGGACTAAACAGGCGGGTGTCAGCTGTGACGAGGCTGGGAGTGAGGAGGAGCCTGGAGTGTTAGACCATGTGCAGCAGAGCACAAGACTGCAGAACCTCTGAGTGATCTGAAGGAAGAAGCCATCCATCTCCCGGTTTTGTCTTAACTTCCTGTCTAGGCAGGAAGTGCTATTAGGTTCCGAGGCTGCAGGGCTTGCAAAAATGGCTGGGATGATGGAGATGATCTATAATATTGTGCATCACATACCAAATGGTTACACACTTGAGGCCTATTCTCATGTCGTTAATTGACACAACAGCCCTGTAGGGCCTTCATCCAAATGGGAACATTCTGGAGCATGAAAGTAGGTACTCTTAATAATTGCGTTGGGACTGAAGTACAAACGGCCATGACCCAGGTGAACTAGGATGCCTAGTCATCCTACCTATGAGGTGCTTATACCCATTTTATAGATAAGGAAACTAAGGTAAAGAAATAAAGAGCAATTGTAGATGCTTTTACATTTCACGCTATGGCCTTCAAATTTTAATTTTAGGGGTATCTTTTTATTGTTTCTTCCAAGAAATCAGATTAACTGCTAACAATTCTATTAACTCCAGCTCCAATATAAAAATATCTGTTTTCCCTTCTTCCTGCTCAGTGTTATGTGGAGAAAGTCACAGGCATCTTGCTCTGTGATAGAGGCAGAATTTCTTAATTCTCCTTCTAAATAGCATTCTTAAAAGGAGTCCAAGGTAATAAGAAAGGATCTACACATTCCAAGTAGACTTTCTCAAACATTCGTTCTCATTCAGATTCGTGGAGCCGATTCTCTGTTCATTTCATTCAGAATCATTCAGCTTCTCTGCTCACTTGATAATTCGGTCACAATGCTCTCCCGGCAGGAGGGGCTGGGAACAGAACATAAGGTAACAAGCGGCGCTTATTAGAGCATCTGAGCCCCTGATGTTACTTGGCTTGATGATGACCGGAAAGCCCGAGAGTCCTCCAGGACCGTGATTCACAGACATATCAAGTACACCTCCTGCGTCCATGTTGCAGGCAGAATCTTAAGAAAGAATAAGAGACCGCTCCATGTTAGCATTTTAATGAAAGTGCAGGGAATGGTACGGGAGATATTTGTAGATTTGCAGGCAGCCTACAGAAGGTACAGAGTTGTGTGACAGCTATCGTGGAAGGAGGGACAGAAACCCAGTGCTGTGTCATTGTGGGGAAAGCCGTGAACTAAAGAGCTTCTATAATACAGAAGCTTAAGGTGATCAAGTATAAATTATGAAAATTATAAGTAAGGTAACACGTCCACCCTTGATGCTAAACTGCGCTTTTGTTCACAAGTAGAAAAAAGCCACCAGTGGCTCAACACGATTTACTGATCCTTTGCAGAAGTTTGTCATAACAACTGAACAAATAGACAATGCCTAAGAACGTCGATGGCATCCTCTCAGGTAGCACAGTGCACAACCTGACCACCGGTACGATTGTGGAGTGTGGTAGCCCCTAGTGTCTGATGAACCTAAAGGTCTTGTGTGAAAGTTAATTCGAGGTATCAAATAGTTTTCTTGCTTTGTTTATCTCTGATCTCAAAGAGGACATAAGATAATTTATATTTAAAGTGCCCCCCCAAAAGGTAATTTGGAAGAAAGGAAACAGGTAGAAAAAATAAGGTGAATAGTACAAAAGTTAGCTCAAAATATATTCCTCAGGGGTATAAGACTTCAATGGTGGACCACACGTCTGACTCTCAAAGCCAAGGCAAAATATTCAGTTCTCAAAATCACATAATACCTGGTCCACGGCCTTTAGTCAGAGAGTGACCATCTATATTACATGGCTGTCTAAAAAAAAAAAAAACCAAAAAAACTGCTTGACTAATTAAGGCCATGAAGCTTGATTCTGGGGACTGGAAAAGTTAAGAAACTGTTGGTTTATAATATTTCAAATTTCCTAATAAAAAAGCAGCCTTCTTTGTTTAGATTGTACAGGATAAGACAGAATTAGACATAAGGAATTAAGAAAGAGAGAGAGAGAGAGAGAAAGAAAGAAAGAAAGAAAGAAAGAAGGAAGGAAAGAAGGGAAAAAAACCCCAAATCAAACCGCCACCATCAACAACAAAACAGCTGTGAGACATGGCATTTTTTGAACAATGGGAAGGACTTCTCCTGCTGGGGACTGTGTTGGTGTGGAGCATGGAGGAGACTCAAGTCTTAGATTGTCTTGATCCTTAAAAGCCTGCACTAGCCCTTTGGCAGAATGCATGTCAGGTCTTTGGGGGAAGGATGGGGAGAGATGGGTGATGTGGGGAGAAGGTATGAGGCAGCCTCCTTCCCTGGACTTCGTTGATGTTCTGCTTTGCAAATGAGGAAATGTTGGTGAGATCCAAGTCGATGTTTAACTCTCCAGCAAGGCTGTTTTGACTTTGGACTGCTCCCCTACCCGTCTTCTACCCCCGGTGCTAGAAACATGCCCTGGGATGTGTTCTCAGTTCTCAGTTCTCCATCTGTGGTCATTAGGGTGACAAAGTGCACTTAGGGGAGCTGATTTTTTAACCGGCTGTTACAGTATCCCAGAGCTGCCTTCACATCTACAAAATTCTCAGGAACATTCGTAGAAATCTGGTTAGCTTTGCAATGAGGGTCTGAGTGAAGGTCGAGGAAGGTTACAAATGAATAAAATCTCCCAAGAAGGTGGGATTCACTGCTGTATCACATGTTAAGAAGTATGTTTATAGTACACATACACACTTCTATTTGAATTCTGCTTCCTAATTTCTAGAAAGAACATACGCATTTCTTGTGAACACAAGGCACCCCAAAATAAGAAGACAGATAGAGCAAGGGATGGACATGGTAATCTCCTCGGTGATTGGAGAAAGCTACCGGCTTCAGGTAAGGCTTGGTCAATCTGAGCACAGGGCTGCTAACCACATAGGAAGGGGTCTCTGCATTTCATGCAAGGCTCTGAGTCCCTAGAGCTTAATTATCACCAGGCTCGGAGATTTTCTATTGTTTCGTTATCACTACCAATAGAATGAGCTTCGTTTCTAGCAACTGAGCTAGAGATAATAAATGTCAATCTGACCATGTAGTTCAAGGGCTCTGGATGGCTAGGATGCAAATGCAAAGGTCTCTTTTAAAAAACGAAAGCCAACTGTTTAAATATATCAGTCAGAATGAAAAAGAAATAAGGGATGTGGTATCTTGGATATTTGGGCCATTGGTAATTCAATGGTATAATTCTATAGTAATATATAATTCTATAATACAACATTATAGTCATATCCATGACATTAATTAAATGTTTCTCTCTCTTTCAGTTTGACTTTCAAGAGGCGGTAAAAAATTTTTTCCCTCCAGGAAATGAAGTGATTAATGGAGAAAATTTGAGCTTTGTGTATGAATTCAAAGCTGATGCATTATTTGATTTCTTCTATTGGTTTGGGCTCAGCAATTCCACTGTAAAAGTGAAAGGAAAAGTTCTGAATTTGTCAAGTACAAGTCCAGAAAAGAAGGAAACAATTAAATTATTTCTGGAAAAAATGAGCGAGCCTTTAATCCGAAGGAGCAGTTTCTCTGACCGAAAGTTCAGTGTAACTTCCAGAGGTATGTTAAAAATTCTCAAGTACCTGAGGAAGGTACTTAAATAAAAGGGTAGAATAATATCACGGGAATGGAGAGTCAATTAGCTGAAAAAGAAAGGCCTCTCGATAGAGGGGAAATAGAATATCACATAATTCAGAAAGTAAGAAACGAGAAATGTTTACTACCAAGAAATACGATGACTTTTCTTTTGAGGCTCCTTAAAGCTTTTTGACAGCAGTAGACTGTGCAGCTTACCCAGAATATAATTTTAAAATACATTATTCATTTAAATGCATAATACTACTCATTTAAATATTAGCAATAATTTAAATATTAGGACAAATGATGCTTTCCTGATGTGCACATCCAAGGCATCACATAGTGTCAGCTCGGGGAGGACTGTACATGGTCACGATATCTACCTTTAAAAATATTTGAAAGGGTTCTCCAGAGTTTATAAGGCCACAAGAGAACAAATCTTGAGAACGCTCTAGCTAACAGATTTTAATCTAGATTTGAATACTCAGAGCCTCCTCCCCAGGAGCTGGTGAGACTTTTCAGTCTGCTTTCGGCTAAAGCAGACTGACATCCAACAGCCTTCTCTGGCTTTGTCTTCTGCTGAGCCCATTCTCCTGTCCCATGCCAGTCCCGGCTGGAAAGTGACTTCCTTGAACCAGGAGTCTTGCTGCTAAAGGCAAGAAGAAAAGACACAAGAAAGACAAACAAAATCATACCAATCTCTATGAAATTGCTGTTTAAAAAAATGTTCAGATGTAAAAAAAACAGAGGCTTTATTAATTGCATTTAATGAAAGTTGCTTTCTTCCAATGTTTCTAGCAAAAATGCTTACTCCTAAGTGTTTCTTATCCTGGAAGGGCCCCCCCACCCCCACCCCACTGCCCTCCTCATTCTGTATGCTGTCCCTCACCCTCCTACTCTTTCTTCCTCTTTCCCCTCTCCCCACTGCCCCCTCTGTCCCTGTCTCCCTTGTCCCTCTGCGGCCACCCTTTCTGTCTATCTGTGTCTCCTTTTTAACTCCCCTCATCTCTTTAGCTTTCTCTGCATGTTCCTTACAAAGATACTTTGTGCTTTGCCCAGCTGCAGGCAGGTAGAGGATTACACACTGATTCTGCTTGCCCCATTGCTGCAGTCACAGTGCCTGCTCCCTCCTGTGACTCCCCTCCAGCCCCACGCACCTGGGATGTCCACTGCCATCCAGGAGACAGCTAGGGGCATGGGAAGTTGGAGCCAGGCCTGGGGCCACTTGCCCCCCAGAGTCATGGGGAGGGATTCCTCAAGACCTCCTGCACCTTCATTGTGCCCCACGGGTGGCACAGCCCGGATGTACCCACTGCCGTGGTGAACAGGCCAGGCCTGGCCTCTGCTGGCTCTCTGCCCTGGTGAATCAGCCCAGCTCTGTCCACTTAGCCCAGACGGACCTTGGTCCTAGACATCCATGGTCCAGCTTCGGGGCTTTCGTCATAAGTGAGAAATCTCTCTGCTCGCCTCCTCCGGCGGTGGAAAAGCACATAGTCCTTGTCCTACTGGTAGACAAACGGCCAGAAAAAAGTGTTCAGCATTCTGAGTTTTTCCGAGGAAGTCCGGAGTCTCCACCAATTATTGAAATGGTGACGCTGTGCGTTGTATGAGTTTTAAGGCACTGTTGTTTTTTGTTGTTGCTGTTTTTCCAATGACGATGATCACGTGCCTTGTTACTCTTCTCAGGTTCAATAGATGACGTTTTCAGCTGCAGTCTGTCACCCAGATCATCGCTGACGGAGGCTCTTTTGGCAGAATTGCCATTTCCAAGCGTTCTGGAATCCGAAGAGACACCCGACCAATTTGTCTGATTGGCTTGAACACGTGGCGCTCCCCGCTCCCCGCCAGGCCTGTGCGAGGACAGAAGGCTGAGGGGAGGGGAGAGGCGGTGGGAGGTGGGCGTTTCCACCCGCTTGTCTGCCCCTCTGCTCCCACACGAGGCTCCTGTTTGCGTTTAGGGATGGATGCCCTGGCAGGCCCAAAGCGGCCGACTTCAGAAAGGGAAGGCTTTGGCCCGATGGCCTGGAGGGGTATCGTCTCCTTTTAACACTTCTCCAGCGGGGCAGAATGCTTTGCTTAATATCCCCGGCCTCCTGGGAGCCCCGCTGACCCCCTGTGGACTTAGAGTGTTAACTCTCTATGCCTATGCCGAGTAAATCAGTGGCCCTCTGTGTGGGACCTCCTTGTCTGAACCCAAACCCAGCAAGCAGGTGGCTAGCAGTGCTATTTTCTTGCAAACGTGGCTGACAAAAAGCCTAGGACATCTTTCACTGGAAGACAAATAGGTGTCTCATATTTAGGAGGAATGATCTAGTTAAGGGCTCCCGGAGGATTGGCCGGGTGGAGAGGACAGTAAGCTTGTCACCCACTGCCTGAAGTTTGAGTTCCCTTGCCGGTCTGTCTCATCAAAGTGGCCTGTATAGAAAGAGGCCAGGTGATGTGGCATCAGACAGTGACAGGGGAAGGGCAACATCCTCTATGGGAAGCACATTAAGTCAGTTGAGTCCTTTAAAGAAGCTTTTAGCCATACTAACACTAAAAGCAAAATAGAATAAAGCTAGACCATTACCATAATACATTGTGACATCAATACATTTTTCATCTTGTAGCTACAATGGACTTCTTCAAAAAGAAAAAAAAAATTCTATATTTACATATAAAAACCTGCATGAACGAATCACTACATATGCTTAAAATGAGGAAGATTTATGGGCCCTGAGTATAATTTTTCTAGCCTTTTTAAACAACTTCCTGTATTCTACATTTGATAGCACTACAGATTGTCTCTTCATTTATATTGATATTTTGGGTACTCTATTTGTGCAATTAAAACTTTTCTTAGCATTCAACATGGAATCAATTAAATGTGTGACCAGGTGTGTGTGTGTGTGTGTGTGTGTGTGTGTGTGTGTGTGTGATCTTTCCATTGTACTTTGCAGGTGGTATATTTGCCTTGTAACTTACTAAATGACGATAAGAATTGTGGTTTTCACAGCTACTTTCTCAAGAAGAGCTTTTTGAAGAACAGATCTCCAAAGATTTGGAGAAAAGAAAAAGAATTTGATGCTCATGTTTCACAAAAGGAAAAAAGTTCCTTAATGACAGAAGAGGCTAAGCATTTGTTATTCAACTCAGTGCAAAATGAAGAATGTTCACAATAAAATAAGTTCTCTACCAGTGCAAGCAAACTTTAGGTGGATAGCAAATATTAAAATGCTTCCCAAAGGAAATGGGGAATCTGTTTACAAAAGTTGAAGAAGGAGTTTTTTTTAAAAAGTAGCTGAATCGAGAAAAACCATCAATAATCACTCAAAGAATGGAGTAAAGATCTGTGAGTTCTCTTTTATAACTAAACTTCTTTTTCCTTAACTAAACTAAAAGCAGTTTTTTTCACTGAATGCATTCCCTTATTCAGTATTCACTCAGCAAGGTTTTATGAACCATTTCTAAGCGAATATGTACCGTGCTGATGTATTTCTTAGCACATGTCACAAAGAAGTGATATTGGGCAATCTTTTAAAATTGGTGAAAAGCATATTGGGACAGATCTTTCTGAGTAAATGAGGCTTCGATCTATAAATGCAGCCTAATTCGGATATTTTAACAGTTCAAGATCAATGGAAATCTGTAGGACAACAATGATCTAAACAATTCATCCATTCATTCAAGTCATTCATTCTATACCCAGGACTGGATACCTGCTCAAGCAGTACCCTCGCATGGGTGCTGGTGCGTAAGATGTCCTTGCTCTCAAGGAGTGTCCAGTCTTAGAAGACAAGTGTGCAAGCTGAGAGGAACAATAAAATGAGTGCTATGAGAGAGGTTCAAAAAAGAGAGCATCTGGAACCCGTAGGGGAGGTAAAGTTAATGATGTAATGCTGTAAAACTTAGTTTTAAGACAAATACGTGAGGACAGGTTTATCCAAGTGATTGATTTATGGGAGCTCTCAGTACAGGAGTCATCTTGGAAGCTATTAATTTATTCCAACAAGAATGCAAATCCAGACATTATCTACAGAGTAAAGGAGGTTTTTTCCTCATTACCTCATGGTTATAGTTTGATTTTTGGCTAAAGAATAACATTGACCAACTCGATTGCCTACCTCAATTATCAGCTCAGATATGAATGTCTTTTTACTGTTTCAAATTCCCAATCTACTTCAAAGAGCCAAGTTATGCCCCTATTTAAGAAATTCAAAAGAAAATGCATCTAGTTCTGAGAGGAATTTCTAAAGAATTTAAAAAATGCTTTGAGCAATGGCAGTGTCATTAGAATAAATTAACACTTTGAAGAAGAGAACATTCATTTGGATGGGTAAATGCTGGTACAACAGGTTTAAAAGGAGTGTTCTCGCTTGATATTCACTACTTGAATACACTTGAAAGAACCAACAGTGTAACGCATTAGTAATTACCCAATGGCTGGCCTGGCCCCCTTCATCTCTCAAGAGTTCAGAGAAGAGGAGCACGCAAGAACCAAGAACCAGGGAGGGCAGAGCTGGCCCAGAAGGGAAGTGACTTTTTACTGGATTGACAAGGTTTTGACCGAATCAATAGCCTGGACTTGCTGCTATGGTCTTATTTGGATAAAATGGGGGCAAGTTTGGCGAATGGCACATTAGAAGCAGGGCTTAGAATCTACCCCATTAGATTGGACTGTCCTAACAAAATAGGGAACGTTGGAGAATTTTCTTTTCTGGATCTTTCAGTAGAAGGATAGCAATTGTTTTGACTACTTAATAACAACCCTATCCGAGTAGCAGACAGGAATTCAATGACTTTAGAAAGATCTGGGCCTGTGATGGCTAATTTTATGTGTCAGTCTGGCTGGGCCATGGTGTCCAAACATTATTCTTGATATCTCTGGGAGATCATTTTTGGATGAGACCAATATATAAGTTGGCGGGCTTTAGGTAAAGCAGAATTGCCCCCTACAAGGCCAGTGCACCTCTCCTATCAACTGAAGGAGGCCTGACTAGAACAAAGGCTGACCTCCCCTGAGCAAGAGAAGATTCTGCACAGGTGGCCTTCAAACTTGAACTGGGTCCCCCACCTGCCACCCTCCTTTGCAGCTTGTGGGCTTATTGGACTGTACAACTGTGTGAGGCAATTCATTAAAATGAAATCTCTCCCTCGCTCTTTCTCTCTCTCTACACATACACACACACACACACACACACACACACACACATACACTATTGGTTTGTTTCTCTAGGAAACCCTGAATAATACAGACTCCGTCTCAGAAATTGAGAAAATGTTTTACAAATTAATGAATCATCTAAAACAAAGGAGAAAAAGCAATATGCTTTTTTTTAACATCAAGACACTTGAATAAATTATTACATATTACTTAGTAATAAAAATACTGTAGCCCTAATGTACTGAACTGGAGAAACTTCACTCAGTATATCTATATCCAAAGCACTTGGGCAATGCTGGAGATCATCTGTGACCTCTCAGGCTTTTGGAAGTAGTCTCTGAACCTTTTACTCATCCTTTGCTGGCTTGCTCTTTGAATTCTCCCATCAACTAATTTCCCATTCTCTTTCTCATTCGGGAGACATCCTTGCCTGTCATTTTCTGGAGCAGAGCTTCCCAACTTGAATGTGTGTAGAAATCCCTTGGAGGTCTTGCTAAGCTGCAGACTCTAATTCAGTAGGTCTGCATTCTAACAAGTTCCTGGGTGATGTAGAGGCTGCTCATCCTAGGGCCAGGCTCTGGATCAGTCCATCTCAAACTTTATGAATCATCTGGGGATCTTGTCAAAAAAACAGAATCTCGGGCCCTGCCTGACTTACTAGTCAGAATCTGTGTTCCCAAGGTGCCCAGGTGTGGGCACGCTTGCTGTGAGGAGGAGCCCATCTGTCTTCTCCAAGTCTGGGCCCCACCTGCTCTTTCCACAGCAGCAGGCAAATTCCGTCTTTCTCCCTGTTTCTTACTCACAGCCTATGCACTTGGCTCCTCCTCTCTCCTTTGGGTACTAACTCTCTACCTGACCCCCTCCCTCTCCTCCAGCTAGAGTCGTCCTTCTTCAGGGCCAAAAGCTGGGTGTTTCCATCCTTGCTGGCCCCTCCCTCTAACACCCACCTGCCGCTAGTCCTTGGCATCCGTCATGTGCCCTCTGCGTGTATGTGTGTATGAACACGGGAAGAATTTATGATAGCACTTTAAGTTGGAAGCAGCCATTTAACATTTAGCCCATTCAATACCACTGCTTTCAAATTATTTGCTGATCAATTCAAAACTCTGCAAAAGACACATAAGTAACCCGCATGTCTTAATTTCTGAATGGTTAACTTTTTCTGGTAGGTGATCTGGATAATCTTACTTCTCTTTGCCCTGGAAAAAGAGGCCAGGATTTATGTAGGCTTCTGGCCTGATCACGTTGCTCTGTAGCTGTAACCCACTCCAGTGAACGATTCTGCTCAGGGGCAGCCCTGCTTCCCAGCACAGCCCTGCAGGGCCTTTGGCTCAGGGTTCCTACACACACACACACACACACACACACACACACACACACACGCAGGCACTCACGCGCGGGCTTTTTCCAGGGTGGCAATCCCTGCTCTCCCCTGCCTCCTGGGCCTTTGCTCCACCTGGTGGCAGCTCTCCCTGTCCCCTTGGTTGCTTCCTAGGAATCCTTGAGAACTCAGCTCAGGCATTTGCTGTTCTAGGATGAGCTCCCCAAGCTCCCGTAATATCTAGAGCAATGCCCTTAATATCATCATGCAGCTTGTTTTCTGTGCACAGGCAATGTTTGTTGATGGAAAGAAAAAAGGGAAAAAAAAAATCTTCCTAATCATTGAAAGGGGTTGCCTCAAGCAACCCAAATTCAGAGGCAGGAATCATACTATACCGGTCGTGATAAAATGGACTTGCACCAAAAATCCATTTTGAAGCAGGAATGAAAGACTATAAAAAGAATGAGGCTCAGAATAAGAATAAGACAAAAAAGCAATATTTTAGGTTTATGCGGCTTTATAATTTATAAATTATTGTGGAAGTATTCATTTTTACGGCCCAGCGAGGCAGGCACTGGTATACTCATTTTGCAGATAAATTGGGGCTTAGAGAAGTATCTGCTGAATGCCACATGCCCCAGGTAGAAAGTACAAAGAGATGGCCCAGCTCCGGATTCGGTGCGTAGGCCACAATTTCACAGCTTGCCTAAGAGGAGACAAATGTAAGATATTAATACGAATTCACTTTCGAAATTCTATAGACTCCCTGCTCTGTTTCAAAAAAATGTTTTTCTTAAATTATGCTATGCTAATTAGCTCTGCCATTTTCAGACAGTAATCTGTTATTGGGTGTTACTTTCCTCATTTAGATGCCACTACTAAATCCTAATTTAGACTCATTCCTTTTAATAACACCCACAGAACTCTATACTGTCTACGTGCTCCACCACCATTCATAGCGATAAAATTTGAGAGTCTAGAATGCGTTCTATGTGTTCCATTATAGGGATAGGACTCCTCTCAGAGAATTCTACCTTAGTTGTTAATTTTTAAGCAATACCTTGCATACCCACTTGGGCTGCTTACTTTGATGCCTATTCTGTGTCCTTTGATAAACTCCTTTTTTTAAAACGTCACCTTCACCTGAAGTCCTACTTTCTCAAATAACCCCTTTGCAAAGAGGAAATGGTTATAAATTGCTTTCTAAATATGTTGCCAGCAGTCTCTAATGAGTACTTCCTCTCTTTTCTCTGCACTGGGTGGCTAACAGCTGTGTGCATTCAATTTTACTAAGCACCTACTATGTGTCAAACTACCAAGGTAGTTGCCAAGAATATGAAGATAAAAGACCCTCCATATTCTGGGAAAACTGTAAGACAGTGACAGGGAGAGACCCAATTGAGTCTGTGGGGATAGAACAATTAAATTGTCAATCACAAAACGCAATGGTTCCTGCCAGAAAGCTCCCCTGGTGGGGAGAAATGTGTCACACACACCGTTCCCACTCTTGTTTCCTTCTTAATCTATGAAAACTTTGCCCACAGTCACTTAAGTTGAAAGTTAGGAAGAGATGAAAATTTGCGATGGCAAATCTGACAATACGACTTTCTCTTCAACCTACTCGTCTTTTTCCCCCAGATTGATAATGCTCAGGAAAGCTCACTGCCTGCAAGAACCATACGAATGCACTGAAGTAAGTATCCACATTACTGGAAACACATCTCTGCCTTCCGCACCGGGTGCCTCAGCCTGCCCGATGGAGCACTCGCCCTACACCTCCCGGGCGCGTCTGCCCGGGAGCTGAGCTGAGCTGCGAGAAGTGACTCTCGTCTCCATGACGACGCGTCACAAAGCAGCCACGCGCGCAGCACCCAGTCCAGCAGGAGCAGAGGGCACCGCCACCGCCTCTTTGGAGCAAGAATGGCACAGCCTGGGCCTGAGGCCTCGTGCCCCCCTCTGAGCCGCCACAAGATTCAGCCAAGTAAGGCTGCGGACCCTGCCGGCTGGCGGGGATGGGGGGGAGGGGGGCGGACTTTTTCTTGGAAACGGGGTGCCCCAGAGCAAGGGCTGCCTTTGTCTGCAAGGGTGTTTGCCTCCCTCTTATGGGTGGGACCCCATTCATGGAAAAGTCTTAGAGTCAGAGAGAAGAAAATGTTCATGATCTTGTCCCTCTACAGACATTGGCCATAATTTCTGCAGATCCTCTCCCTAAATCGCTCATGTGTTTTTATTTTTTTATTTTTTTAAATATTTTATTTATTTATGACAGAGAGGGAGATCACAGGCAGGCAGAGAGGCAGGCAGAGAAGCAGGAGGAAGCAGGCTCCCCGCTGAGCAGAGAGATCATGACCTGAGCGGAAGGCAGAGGCTTTACCCCACTGAGCCATCAGTTTTTAAACATCTCCCAAGGAAGTGCCGAGCAGGGGACAGGAGAAGGGAGGGAGAACGAGGCCAAAGACAAACAACTTACAGAGGTCAGATGCTCCGAAGACAACAGACCCAGGGGAGACCTGTTCCCCACGCAGAATTTAGCGAGTAACACAGAAGGTGGGGATGTGTAGAACACAGAACCCCTTAGTGGATCTGCAGAGGCAGCATCCCCCCATGTGGATGTAGCAGAGGCTGGGAACTCCGCATTCAGCTGCCACTTAGACCTAACCTTTGCTGATTTCTCTTTCAATGGAATTTTGCATGTAACAGAGGTAGAGCTTTTCATGCTAATTTTGCATGCAAATGCCGCAGGTTTACAAAGTCAGCTTTCTGTGTCAGTGTGTGTGGGGGGGAGCCATTCTAGCTGTGATGCTAGTGGCATGATTGTGTAGTCAGCTTCATCCAGGCCTTTCTCATGGCAATAATCACCCACCGCAGCCCTCTAGCTGGGTAATTGCGGTTCCGTGGTGGCTACAGAGCAGCGGGAACCGTTCAGCCGCAAATTCCCTAGAACTGTAGACCAGCCAGAAAGAATGAAATGCGTATTTTCATTTCATTCATCCCTTTGTAAAATTAGGGATGGAAAATGAAAACACTTAATTCGTACAAAATATATTGAAAACACTCTGTTTCTATATGATAACCAGGCAAAACAAGAGAGGCAGAGAGGCAGGGGAGAGAACCTCCTTCCTGGGATTTCCCCACTGCATTCCTTTTGAATCTCTTCCTCTCTTTCCAGCCACCTGTCTTGGTTTCTTTCACTGCCTCCACTCCCCCGTCTTATCTGGGGAATGTGAGAGTTCTCCAAGCTCTATCCTTGGTTTATGGCCTCTGTGTAGGGGCCATGTCCTACCAGGGGCTTCAAGTCTACTGCAGTGTGCCATGGCTTTCTTTTTTATAAAGATTTTATTTATTTGACAGAGAGAAACACAGCCAGAGAGGGAACACAAGCAGGGGGACTGAGAGAGGGAGAAGCAGGCTTCCCGCCCAGCAGGGAGCCCGATGTGGGAATCGATACCGAGTCTCCGGGATCATGACCTGAGCCAAAGGCAGTTGCCCAACCAACTGAGCCACCCAGGCGCCCCGTGCCATGGCTTTCTAATCTTCTCTCTCACTCACTCCTAATTTTCAAACCAAAGTATCCAACCACCTACCAGACAGTTCCATCTGGATGTCACAGAAAGGCCTTAAACAAATATGTACAGAATGACACTCTTGGTCCTCCTAGAGTTTGCAGGCCCGGTTAGGAGGGTGATCCCTGCTCAAGGGAGAAGGGAGGGCAGCTTCGTTGACACCTCACTTTGGTCCAAGCTCATTGATTCTGCCCCAAAGATCCCCTTCCTGTGGGTGAGTCTGACTCTTCGTGGCCAGTTGGGGCCCTGCTGGGTGCTCTATGTCACTCTATCCTCCACTGCTGGAACTGTCAAGCTCCAAAAGGTGAGAGTGAGGTGTCACTGCCCAACTTTGGTCCAAAAATAAGATGAGGTTGACAGTGATTACCACGGGCTACTCACTAGTGAACGATTAGTAGATATGGGCTTGTAGTTGCTGTTAGCAGTTTGCAGGTGACGGTTCCGTGGTTAAAGGAACAAGGCTGACACAAAAGCAAAGGTTAAACAAAGCTTTATTTCTCGCCAAGCGTCAGCAATTTTACTGGCCTGAACCAGGGTCATTTCTCAGGAGAAATCCACGCAGCCTAATTTCTCAGGGCTGCTTTTATAGGGCAACCTCCCCCCAAATCACAAGCTAACCAGGGTTCATTTGCATTTGTATCGCTCCAGGAATGGGGAAGTTGAGGCATTTAAGGTGTTCCCATTCTTTTTTTTTTTTTTTAAGATTTTATTTATTTATTTGACAGAGAGAGAGATGACAAGTAGGCAGAGAGGCAGGCAGAGAGAGAGGGGGAAGCAGGCTCCCTGCTGAGCAGAGAGCCCGATGCGGGCCTCGATCCCAGGACCCTGAGATCATGACCTGAACCGAAGGCAGAGGCTGTAACCCACTGAGCACCCCAGGCGCCCAAGGGCGTTCCCATTCTTAGTTTGCACCTCTCTTAGTCAGGGTCCTGAGGCTGGGGGTTAACTGATTGGGCACCTCCCCCAACCTGGCTCGCCTTTGTTTCCAGGGGCCGTTTATCCATAATACCTGGAGTTGTTTTTCTGAATAAACAAGATGGCAGCTCAGATTTCTGAATAGGTCCTTACAGAAGGACCGCCATTAATAGCCACGAACAGATGGCTTCAACAAAGGAAATTTATTGTTTCACATTCTGGAGGCTAGAAGCCCCAAATCAAGGTGCTGGCATGGCTGCACTCCCAACAGCAGCTCTGGGGCAGAAGGCTCTCTTGCCTCTTGCAGCTTGTGGGGCTGTCTGCCTTCTTGTGGGCTCCTCACTGCATCAGGGCCTCCACGATCACATTGCCTACTCTTCTGTGGGAAATCTCCCTCTGCCTCTCATGAGGGCGGTGAAATGGCCTTTGGGGCCCACCACTAATCCAGCGTAATATCCTCATCTGCAGACCCTTAACTGTGTCTACAAAGGCCCCTTTTCCTTATTTGGTACCATTCGCAGGTTCTGGGGTTTGGGCGTGGATGTAGCTTTCAGATCCCCGTTCAGCCTACTCCAAATGCTCGAATGTACAGTCCCCTGCAATCCTCCCCAGCGCAAGGCAAACAGAATTATCAGGTGCTGTTCATCCGTGCCTACCTGTTGGGCTATTGTGGAGGACAAAACAACATTCTGCACGTGGAAATGCTCTGTAAAGTGTAATATAATATGCACAGGCTAGTTACTATTTCATAGTATTTTCAAAACCTCATAATACATTTTCATAATTGTGAATACCTCCAGGGCTGATAAAGTGCTGGGGTAGAGTGGGGCAAACCAGGCCTCGCTGACCTATCACTGGCCACGCCTTCCCCTGCCTCGCTCACACTGGGCCACTAGCCCGGGCTCAGACTCTCATACCTCGTGCCCCTTCCTCTGAAAAATGCTTCACTCCACATCCTTCTGTGGTCACTGTCCAATTCTTACTTTAAGTGCTGGCTCAGATGCTACCTATTGTATAAAGTACCTTCAGGACCCACCTTCGATGCCCCTTCTCTCATCCAGCCAGAAAGAATTGCCCCTTCTTTGGGAGCTCCCGTGGCACGCGGCCCAGCAGCGAGTCCCTAAGCTAGCGCTCACTAGAGATTTGCCATCTCCTTTACTCACCTGGGAGTTCCCCAAGGCCAGGACAGGATCTCTCTGACCTAGGTCCCAGCAGGGGGCTTGGAGGGGTTCAGGACTTGACCCGTAGAAGGAATAGAAAATGAAAGAAGGTAGAAATAGGAAGAGAGAATCCTGAGAGAGGTAGACACGGAGTTACAGGGAAAAACACCGAGAGACTTGCCAAGAACGAATGCAAAAGCAGGCGGTGGCCCATTCTGGAAACAGGTGTTCAGAATATTATGATTATAGATTTTTAAGTTATTATTTCTATTAACGAAGAGGATTAATCCTAATATCGTATTTTCAGAAGCTGTGTCGATGGACATAGGAAGCATAGACATAGACCTGATGTAAAGACTTTTAGTGAGAAAAGTCATTAAACAAAAAATTGTAGAAAGATGTACTGGAAATTGTGCGTCTCATCATTTTAGTCATCCCAGTGAGTTAGAATTCAGGCGAGGGAGGTGCACTTGGTTTCAGGTCCTCGAAGCAGCTAGACAGGACCTCTCCTGCACCCAGTGCCTTCTGAAGCAGGATCTTCACAATAGGAGGCTGCCAGCCCTCAGGCTGTCCTCAGCAAGGGGAAAGGCCACAGATGGGGATGCCCAAAGGTCTATCTGGCTTGTCCTTGTGATCGATGGCTACATGTTACCTGGATGCTGTGTTGCCAGGGTTTTTGAGGCATATTGTGGGTCTAGCAGGAAATTGGTCTGGCCTGCCTAGTTAGTGCTGTTTGCTTTAGGAAGAAGAGAGTGAAATGATGTGCCGTCTCCGTGCAGAGGATCTTTCCTGAGCCTTAGAAGAGCTACACTCCCAGGTTCAAATCGGGTTAAGCGAAGGTTTCTTTTAAGAGCAACCCTGCCTCCCAATTTCTTCCCACTTACTTGTCCATACTTGGAATTCTCTGAACAAAGAACATGTAATTCTACAATTGGAACAAAATGCTCAAAAACACGAAGTGACTCCCACTAAAGCAGCAGCGTCAGGGAAGAACGTCATTTCTCATGGAGTGGGATCAGGGCGGGGACGCCCGGAGTGTGCGAGCGGAGGCACAGAGTGAAGCAGGCAGGGCTGGACTTCTGTTAGACGAGGGAAGCTGGTGGAGATGAATCCCAGCCAGAGAGAGGAAGGTGGGTCACTGTCATGGAGGAGCAGGTCCCGCTGCCCGGCTACCCCCAAGGGCCTGTGAAATCAGAAGCAAGAGCTGGTTGGGAGATGGGGAGATGAAACAGAAAGAAATAAACAGACAGCAAGAACTAAATGTTTGGTCACGGCCCTAGATGCTAGGCAGTGAATAGAGATTTTAGGACTCTTAGGGAACTGAAGACGTATTCGAGAAAGTACTTTATAGCAATTGTATTTAGGATGCACACGGGAGAACATCACAGGCAATGAGGTGGCCGCGAGGGTCTAGACCCCGGACAGCCGTGTGTTCAGACATTAAAGGGGACCGTTTCAACTCAGGCTCCAGTGAGTGTAAACAGGTGAATTTCCCAGGTAGGAAGAATGAGAGAATGACCGAATTAAATTTAAAATCTTTACTCCTAAGAAGGGTAGTGGTACTTTGTGGAAAACAGGATAAATTGGGGCAGATAAATTCTGTTGTGAGTATGTGCCCCGTGGTTAATTCTCTGTCCTCCTCCTCCTGGACCCAGCCAGCAGCATTTGCCATAGGCGATCCCTTCCCCCTGCCTCCTGGAAACCCCTCCTTCTCGTGGCCTTCAGGATACCACATGCCCTCTGCTCTTGCTGAGTGCTCTCCTCGGCCTCCTTCTCTGATTCCCCTTCTCCCCAACCTTCTAAGTTCACATGCCAAAGGCTTCAGCCTTTGGACTCATCCCTTCCAGCTTTCCTCCCTCTCTTGCTGATTTTGGCCGCTCTCGTCACTTTAAACCTCACCTGTGTTGCGGAATCCAGCACCGTCATGAGAAAGAACCCATTAGAGCTGTTCCCAATGAGTTGGAGGTCTTTCCCATATGATGTTATTCCGTGACAGAAGAAATTCACTTGGTGAATTATGAGCCCACTTTTATAAAACAGTTTTAAGACAGTGAAAACTGAAACCTGGGGCACCTGGGTGGCTCAGTTGGTTAAGCAACTGCCTTCGGCTCAGGTCATGATCCCAGAGACCCAGGATCGAGTCCCACATCGGGCTCCCTGCTCGGCAGGAAGCCTGCTTCT
Organism: Spilogale gracilis; assembly: GCA_004023965.1. Classification (NCBI taxonomy): domain Eukaryota; kingdom Metazoa; phylum Chordata; class Mammalia; order Carnivora; family Mephitidae; genus Spilogale; species Spilogale gracilis. The sequence goes on along the minus strand of PITA01020597.1, from coordinate 5,362 downwards.
CCCTCTCTCACTCCCCCTGCTTGTGTTCCCTCTCTGGCTGTGTTTCTCTCTGTCAAATAAATAAAATCTTAAAAAAAAAAAAAACACACCAAGGTCAAAGTACTTGTATATGTTTCTATAAATCTCTAGGTCATTGAATCGGCAGATGTTAAAGCATGGAAAAAACCAGCACAATTGTTCACATGCGGTGGGAGGAGGGTTGAGGAGGAGGGTGATAATGAGCAGAGGGAGGAAGGAGAGAGAAGAAGGTGCCTGGGATAAAATGGGGCGTGTAAACTTTGTATAAAATCATGTCGTGTGTATAAGTGCACCTACTACGATGCATAAGAAGTCGGTCACTAAAGTCATAGCAGGTGTCTTACAGTGATAGCGCCTCAAAAAACTTTGTTTTATATTTTTATGTGTTGCTTGAACTCTTCAAAATAGCATGTATGAGTTCTCAGGAAAAACAATGGATTTGTTTCTCTTTAGGGAGGAACTCAGATCATGCAATTGAGCTCCCCTCTTTCCCATAAGAGGCCACAAGTTGGCCTTTGTTCCTTTAGACTCAAAATCACTGTCCCCGAATTTTTTTTCTCTTGCAAAATTATTTTATTAAAGCATCATATAGCGGAAACATTCTGGTTTGCCACGTTTCAAATTGTTTTGTTGTACTTTTGGCAGGTGATGGCTCCTGGGACCCCTATGCCACCACCACGAAGACCGCATACACACCCAAGAGCGGGGCCGTGCCTGCTTTAATCCGGTAGGTCCCAATCTGTGTCGAGTTGATGTACATACCGTACTCTTCCCCTGTATTCTATCATTCAGAGTCCAAAGCCAAGAGAAAGAGTAATCAGAGAAGGCTTATAAAAATGTACCCATGGGGGGCGCCTGGGTGGCTCAGTTGGTTAAGCGACTGCCTTCGGCTCAGGTCATGATCCCGGAGACCTAGGATCGAGTCCCACATCGGGCTCCCTGCTCGGCGGCGGGAAGCCTGCTTCTCCCTCTCTCAGTCCCCCTGCTTGTGTTCCCTCTCTGGCTGTGTTTCTCTCTGTCAAATAAATAAAATCTTTAAAAAAAAAAATGTACGCATAGAAAGCCTTTGCATGTGCAGTGCTTCTCCAAGGACCAGATAGGCTTCCTCCCTTAAGACAATATCCAGAAATCTTAGGGGAGAACTAAGAAAAGGAACATATGGACCCTCCGTAAAGTCGCTGCGGGTCATGCTTTACAGCAGAGCCGGGATATAGGTTAACAGAATCGTGCTACCTGTACATGGAGTATGAATCGGATCCATTGCCTAGTACATAGTAGGCAGCAATGACTACTGAATGAATGGTTGAATGAAGAATGGCTAGCACTTCCATCACCAACACTGGTCTTGGAAGCTGGATGGCTATAACCCACTCACCCTGACCTTCTCTCTTCCACTTACTGCTTCCTCCAATGGCTTACATCTTCTCCATTTCCATCTGAGTTGTGAGTGGTGAGAATTTCTGTCCATCAGCTGCTTCTTTAATCTCATTGGTGGGTAAGTGAGAGTGGGATCAGGAAAGCCCTGTGAACATTCATTGAATCCATGGTGAATGGAAAACCAGCACAGAGAAACTTCACCTGCCTGTGTGAATTGTTTCCAATAAAGAGGATCTTTTCATCCCAAAAGTTCAAGTTGTTGGGAAGTTAAATGGAGTATGGGCAAAACCATGGCTGAAGAGTCAGGCAGAAACAGGCTTTAACCTCTGCTCCCTTTGGCAGCTAACAAGCCACCTATGGCTCAGTTTTATGGTTGGCAAGGTGGGCATGATGATTCCTGCTTCAGGTGGTTGTTCAGAGGATGGAATGAAGACACTAACTCAGTGACTAGCACCAAGAAGTTACTCAAAATTTTTCATTAATTTTTCCCCCAGCATAATACCTGATAGGCTTTCAGACACTATAGGCCGGCAAGACTCTTGATATCTGAGTTACTGGCTATCCCACTGAGTTACATTATGTCCCCTAACTGGGAGATGCATCATCTGATGGTAACGATCATGCCAGCTTCCCAGTCAGGAACAGTTGTCTCAAGAAGAAACATTTGGGAGAAAAGCCAGAAACACATGGGTACTAATGGAGTCTAGGTCAGTGGTCTTCAAATTCGCATATTTTTGAAGTTCACAGAAAAATTTTCCTTGTAAATTAAAATAATTGTGAAAGGTAAAGTGCATAGTCCGTCCTAAACATTAACATTTTAAAATAAAACTATTAAGTCGTTAAAAAAATATATAGCCAAGGGTAACCTAAACACCTTAACAAACTGATACTTACTATGATCTTTTTTAAAAATACACAATCTCTTCTTCAATAGACTATTTCATTCCTTTTGTTTCTTGAACTCTTATTCCACTCCACTTCCTCCATAGAATCTTACCCTGCTGTAATATATTTTGTGTTTGAAAGCAATTTATTGATCACTCCATTATACTTTGTTGAAGCTATTTTAGTATATTAACGAAAATTAATTTTTAAACATGTTATGTGACCCTAAGTATTGAGTTGTTGCAATTATTTTTAGTACGCAGTTGCTCAAGGCAATAAATATATTATAAATGTTAATAATTACTAAACACAAAAAGTAAATTCTTTGGAATTGTAGCTTAATGAGATAAATGTGACCATTCTGTTTGCAATTAATTTATGTATCCAGTTTTAAGTGTTATTATTTTTGGAATGGAACTGCATTCAGCCTCAATTTTTTTTCTGCTTCTCATGTTTACTTTTCAATTTAGAAATGCTAATGTTGAGCAAAGTCGCTCACATAAATAAGTAGATGCGAATGAAAGGAGTTAAGTATGGTGTTGTCATTCAAGACTTTGAACTCTTTCTGAGTTATATGCCAAAAAATTACAAGGTGATTTTTATGACTGAGCAGCTGACAATTTGGTTGGGTTAGTTTTTTAGTTTTATTGAAAGGAAATAATTAGATGATACATCATCCAGTTATTGAATTATTCCCTAACTTATTTTCTGAGAAGTATACTGAAAAGCTACATCGTAACAAATGACTATTAAGTTATATCAGTTGCTCTTTCCCTTGGAAGAAACTTGCTTAATATTTTTTCCAATTTTATTGAGGAATAATTAACATGCATCACTGTATAAGTTGAAGACATATGGTGTGATGGTTTGATTTACATACATTGTGAAATGATTGCCACAATAGATTCAGCTAACATCCATCTTCTCTCATAGATACAAATCAAACATTTATTATGCATTTAATGACAGAGAAAGTTCTATATGTTGAAAATTAATTGGTCTGGCAAGCCAGGATGTATTGCCATGTGTTATTACATATTTCACAATGTAGGTGAAATGAAGACTGGCTGTATTGAATTAAATATTTCATAATATGTTTGGGTTAGAAAATAAGACTTAAGTAGCTGATTGAATGACAGATACAAAATCTGAAGGAAAAAAATAACAAAATTTTTGTGTATCAGTTTTACCCAGTGAATCTTTCAAATTTTCTAGTCTCAGAAAAGATTCCAGTTATGTTCAAAAGAATCAGCATTGCCTCCCTGTACTACTTCATCTTTTCAGAGATGCTTTTCTCTCTAGCTAAACCTAATTCTAGGGTTTGTTTTTTTTTTAAGCTGAAAAAATGTGGAGAAAAATCATTTGAAGCACTCTATATTCTCTGCTCTCTTCTCAGAGGGTTCTTCTTAAAGGGGCTGAACATTCTGTAATTGTTAGGAAATGAAAAACTAGACATCACTCTTACCCACAGTGCTCTACAATGTGCCTAAATTCAGGACATCTCCGCATGGACCACATGCCCTGGTTGGAGCAAAGCACCCCCTCCACTGTTCCCTTTCCCTACCCTCTCCTCACGCTCTCAGACCTCGGAAAGCAAGCCCAAGGTAAGGGTATGGAATATGGATTACAAGGTGCCTTCCCTGAAACCACTGTAGCAAAGTCTCCCTTCATGAAGTGCCCCTCTCACCGTCCAGTCGCAATCCCAGAGGTGTACCAGCGCCTACGTTACATCGGACCATGACACGAGGAAGCGAGAAAGATGGGGGACAGAAAGCACCTGTGTAGGTATGCAATTTGTTCTCAGGCAGAGGCATACTAAGAGAGAGTATGCTGAGAGATGGGAGATCTGAAAATCATCTCCTTTAAAGCTATCTGTCCTGTGTTGCCTTTGGAAAATCTTCGTGTGCCTTTGGTGACTTCAGGTTTGTTCAGTCTCCTACCTGAGACTACACGTCTGAATGTCAACTAAAATAGTCCATCATCCAGATGTGTCCCACTTTCCAGATGTTTGGTTTCTTACAGACAATACCTAGGCTGTAGAAACCCAGGCTTCTTTAAGTCCAACCAAGGCTTCTTTAAAGAAAAAGACAATATGAAATATTTTAGATGTACACTGAAGAATATATAATGAAGCCCTAGACTATCCACCTACAATAATCAACACATGGACACTTTTTATGTCTATCTTCCACCTAGCCTTCTCGCTAGATAATGTTGAAGCAAATTCCAGGCATTATATCATTTTAATTCCAAATATTACTGTTATGTCTCTCTAAAACAAAAGGATGCCTTAAAAATATGCAACAATATCATTGTCTCAGCTCAAAAAGAAGTAATTCTTTAGTATCAAATGGTCAATCAGCAATCAGATTTTCCCCCGATGTTCATAATTTTTAAAAAGTGAGTCAGTTAGAAATTAAATCTAAATAAGTTCTACACATTGCACTTGGTTATTATTTCTTAACCTCCTTTAATCTATAGGTTCCCCTTCTTTTTCTTTTCTGAGAATTTCTTTGTTGAAAAAACAGATCATTGTTCTGGATTTTTCTGATTTCATCCCCATTCTGTTGTTTAAAATAGTCCTCTTTTCATGCGTTTTCTGTAATCTACTATTTCAAAGACTTCATCACATTCAAACTGGGTGTTTTGACAAAAATACTGAATTAGGTGTTGTTTATGTCCATCCAGGGCACATGATACCCCTTCTTGAACTGTGAGTAGTAACTGGTGATCATTGCCTAAATACATACTTTCATTAGGGTTTTGCAAACTAGTGGTATCCCATTTCTTCTGTATCTTCCTTTTATTAACTGGACTACTTCCATAGAGAGAAATATTTCTTCACCAAGTATTTGATTACACTGAAGTTCTCTTTATACAGGAGAGTACCAGCTCTTTAAAAAAAATTAGTTAAGAAATTATTGAGTTTCAGATGACTATTCTTTTAAATTCCATTTTAGGCTTCCCATACTTTTGTGAAGAACCATTCTAAGACACAGGATTGTTTCTTTTCAAGGGAATCTGGAAATTAAATTATTTTTGGCACCAAGTCTTGAACCAGCCAATCTTAAAAAAAAAAAAA
>PITA01020596.1:14241-34632 GCA_004023965.1 Spilogale gracilis | reverse complement strand
GGGAGAGCCTGGTGGTGGGTACTGAGGGCACCTATTGCATGGAGCACTGGGTGTGGGGAATGGGCAATGAATCTTGGAACACTGAAAAAATAAACAAAACAAAACAAAACAAACAAACAAAAACACGACTCCAGCTCCAACTCTTTTAAGGAATAATGGAGCTCTTTGCTACAGCCTTTCTTGTAGAAGTGTTAACAATCTCTTTTCTTGAAGCCATAAATTCATTTGCTTCTGATAAGTTGTGTGTTTTCCTGGGAATTAAAATATTTAAATTCTAGGCCCACTTCTGTTATTAAACTTGGGAAATTTTGCTTAAAGTCTCTGAAGAAGGCATCATTTTGTACAGCAAATCACTGTCCTTGGTGCTACAAGGCTTGGCTTTGAATCCTGAGAGTTGCTCCTTGTTAATGCATTAATGTGTGCCTTTAGGTAATTTATTCATCTGCAAATAGATTTTTGCTATTGAACTCGTAGGTTTATTTTTGAGGATTAAGTGAGATAGCTCATGTGCAAAACTTAATACAAGTTTGACAAATAATAGATGCTTAATAATGTCACAATATGGTAGGATAGTAACAATGAAGTTATCTCAGAATAAGGGATTTGAAAAATAAATAACTTAACCAATGTATTGATTCATTTCACTATGAAGAAAGCACTTCATATATATATATATATATATTTTTTTTTTTTTTTTAAGATTTTATTTATTTGACAGAGAGGAACACAGTGAGAGAGGGAACACAAGCAGGGGGAGTGAGAGAGGGAGAAGCAGACTTCCTGCTGAGCAGGGAGCACAATGTTGGGCTTGAACCCAGGACGGAAGGCAGCTGCTTAACAGCTAAGACACCCAGGCACCCCAACTATATATATATTTTTAAAAGTATTAGTTTCTTCTCTCAGTGTTCTGATGTAGCTTGCTCTCTAATGACAGGCTTTTAAGGAGAAATAAGTTTCTAACATAGGCTGTTAATATCGGTTGCTATGGAGACCATAGCCTCGAAGCTATTCAGCAAACCTAAAATCTGATAATCTTGTTGAAGGAGAGGCTTTCTCCTTGGAGAAGAGAAAATACACTCTTCCTGGTAGAAGAGGTGGAGATTCATTCTGGCTCATCATGTAATATGATGTAATGATACTGATTTTCCTTTCCCTTTTGCCTTGAGGTAAGGAAACATAAGTATTTGATCTAAAATTATAAAATTGGAAAAAATTCCAGTTTTACAAAGATTATTCAAATTTGTTTACAAAATCAAGTATAAATTAAAAAGCAACTGACATAAATTAATCATAGAGACTTAATTGTTCCTAGGCTTTTGCAAATTTTTTCTTTGAATATATTGTAATTCAGCATCATGTTTTTCAAATGGTGACAAACAGTACTGGCTGTGTTTGTCATCTAAAAATTACATTAAAAAATAAGTTGTATATCCCCAGTCAAGCTTTTGCAGTCATAAGCATTTCCACTTGATCAAGTTTTCCTAAAAGAAAAGAGGGCAGAAATGTACAAATGAGTGCTAGACTATCAAATTACGCGATTGTGTTAATGCCTTTTTTTTTAAAATAAAGATTTTATTTACTTATTTGACAGAGAGAAACACAGCTAAAGAGGGAACACAAACAGGGGGAGTAAGAGAGGGAGAAGCAGGTTTCCCGCCGAGCAGGGAGCCTGATGTGGGACTCGATCCCCGGTCTCCCGGATGATGACCTGAGTTGAAGGCAGTCGCTTAAAGACTGAGCCACCCAGGTGCTCCATGCTAATGCCTTAATATGAAGAGAATAAACAGGACTTTCTGGGTACATTGGATGGAAGATTGAATTCCATTTTCCAGCGCCATATAAAATCATATAACTTCTGTACTTTTCCTACATTTGCAATCACAGTTTGTGGCTATATATCTGTGTGCCGTTCTGGGGAGTGAAGATACAATAGTAAACAAGACAAAGTCTTTACTCTCATGCAGTTTCCAGTTTACCGGAGGGATATACTAACAGAAAAAAAAAATAAATGAACAATATAATTTTGGATAGTTAGAGCATGTAGAAAAATGCTTACACTAGACAATTATGGAAGACTTCTCTTAGAAAATGTGATGAAGGCAGACCTCTCAAAGGAGGTGACATATGAGCTGAGACCTAAACAGTCTGGGTAAGAACATTCTAGGCAGAGAATATGGAGATGGAAATAAGTTTGGAAAGATGAAGGGACAGAAAAGTCAGTGTGGTGAGAATGGCCTATGGTGTGGGAAAGAGGGAGGAGAGGGAATGATAGCAGGAGTCAATCATGTCCATGGGCCTTTGCATCTCATTTTATTTTGGCAGATTCTAACTGCCAGTATTGGTAAGTAATAGGATCAGATGTACCCCTTGAGAAGAAATATGGAGTCCTCTAGGAGAGCAGGATTAAAAACTGGGAGACAAGGAAGGAGGCTGTGGCTGCAGTCTGGGCCAGGGATGCTGTTGGCGTGAAGGTAGGTTTGAGTAGGAGAGATAATAGACATGATTTCTTTAGTCCGGAGGTTGCTTCAATAAGACCTCCTGCTGAATTGGCTGTGGGGTGATAGAGAAAGGAAGAGCATTTTCCAGGATTTCTGTCTGAACAGACTGTGGTGCTATTACTGCAATGGGATAGGGACTGGTTTGGAATGGGAAACCAAGAGTTCAGTTTTAGTATGTTAAGTATACAGTAGATACTAGAACCCAAGTGGTAGTATCAGTAGGTAATTAGATATTCAATTTTGAATCTGTGGGGAGAGGTCAAGGCTGAAAAATCAGATGAGAGCCATCAGGTTATAGGCGATACTCTATCACCATAAAAGATATGACAAAAGAGATGACCAAGGAGAAAATACAGATGGAGAAGAGATGACTAAGATGTAGATGGAGAAGAGAGGAGGATCAAGGGCTGTGTCCTGCGGCTCCATACTACTCAGAAAAAGATGCAAGTGGATAAGCCAGCAAGGAAGACTGGGAGGGTAGAGCCTGGGAGGCAGGAGAAAACCAGGATCTAGCTAGTATAATGCATCACTTGGAACACCATACACATTCCATACAAATTTGCTGAAGAAAAGCATGAATGATCAATCTGGCTTCTGTCTCCTCTGCCTGCCTCTTCATCTCATCTCCCGTTGCTCCTCCACCCCAGCCTACATTCTTAGCAAGCCCAGTGACACCTGCAGGACTTCAGTGTACCAGATGCTCATCCGTACCTGTGCATTTGCATGTTTTCTTCCCTCTGCTTTGAATGCCTTCTTCCTTCTGCTCCCACTCCCTATTCTAACTGGGAGTGGTATGCCTGCTCTTGGGAAACCTCCTCTGTCCCTGCCATGCAAGGTAAGTCTCCCTTCCATATGCCCTCAGGGGACCAGGGACTTACTTGTATTCTAGTACCTAATATGCCATATTAGGATTCTTATTATTTTATTTATTATCTTTAAGATTTTATTTATTTATTTGAGAGAAAGAGAGGGAGAAAGGGAGCATGAGCAGAAGAAGGGGTGGAGGGAGAAGCAGAATCCCCGCTGAGCAGGGAGCCCAGTGTGAGGCTCAATTCTAGGCCCCTGGGACCATGACCTGAGCCGAAGGCAGATACCCAGCCAACTGAGACACCTAGGTGCCCCAGGATTGTTAGTTATTTTTATCTTCCCCCAGATATTCGAGCAAGTTGAGGGCAGGGTTGGTATCTCCAGTTTGGCTATCTCTATGCCTCACACTGGATCTGACAATAATAGTCATTTTTTAAACAAAGTCATGCTTTTTACTTTTTATTTTTTTAAAGTCATGCTTTTTTAAAAAAGATTTTATTATTTATTTATTTATTTGACAGAGAGATAGATCACAGGTAGGCAGAGAGGCAGGCAGAGAGAGAGGGAGAAGCAGGCTCCCTGCTGAGCAGACAGCTCAATGTGGGGCTCCATCCCAGGACCCTGAGATCATGACCTGAGCCGAAGGCAGAGGCTTTGAGCCACCCAGGCGCCCCTAAAGTCATGTGTTGTCCTCCCTCACTTATGTGTTCCACTCACAGTCCATGGGCAGGATTATGGTTAACTTATCAAACCCACAGAACAAGGAGGTCACACTTAATCTGAGCTCTCTATTTGTGCTTATGTTCCCAAAGCAGAAGATGCTTTCTGTTTTGCACATTTCACATCCATATCTTCTACAAGAGAAACCTCCTTTGACAAAGCGTTAGAAACATCACCATTTCACTACAGAAACAATTTAGATATCACTGGTGAAGAGGAGATAAAAGGCATATAGCGTGGTTAAAGTCCTATCATAACATTTCCTTAGCAGTCAGCATCGTGAAGTGGATTTATGTAAAATGCTCCTGTTCTTTTGAAGATATTTCAAAGATCCTGTAAAAATCACGAAGACCAACGAATTGGAAAAATTTTGGCTGGATGGCACCAGTACTCAATCTCCTGTTTAACAGTGGGGCCATATCACACACGCACCGTCAACTCTACGGGGCTTCGGCACCCCGCCTGCCGCGGAGCCAGATGCCACACAGCTGTGATGCACAGCCAGACCCCTCCACGCAGTTCGGACTTCATCAGGACTCTTCTGGAACCAGGACAGAGGACTATTTCTAGTTTCATTTGCAAATGAATGGGCAGAGCAAGACGCAAGAAAGATTCACATTGAATGGTCATAAATGTATAAAGAACAAAGTCGGCTTTGGAGCTAGTGTGAAGAGCTACAGCCGGAACCTATTTTTAAAAAATTTAAAAAGAGAGCTCCTGCTTGTGTCCTTCGCCCTTCTTGAATCCTGGTACGACTGTAAAGAGCGTCTAACCATATTTTTTCAGTGTGGGGTAGAATTATTTTGTAAATGGTATAGTATTTTTAGTCATTTTCATTGAACCTTGAGCATTTGCCCAGAATGTGTCTTATGACATACCCCTTGTAATTCGTTTTGTTGAAATGTGTTAACTTCAGTAAGTATACTAATAAGGGGGAGAAAAACACTGAAGAGTGATAGAGAAAATCTAGGAAGAAGGCCAAGGAAAGCAATAAAGAATCTTAAAGGAATATTCAACCAATAATAAAATATATTAAAATAAAAATTAAAAATACAGTAAAATATGTAATCTAGTGGTCAATTAAGATGATGAAGGACACGTAGAGATGAGAAAAACCTGAAAAGACAGATATATGTGTACAGTAGGTAAGGAAGAAGGTGATTGCCCATCTTTAAAAAAAATGCTTCAGGGGCGCCTGGGTGGCTCTTGGTTGAGCTACTGCCTTTGGCTCAGGTCATGATCCCGGAGACCCGGGATTGAGTCCCATAGCGGGAAGCCTGCTTCTCCCTTTCTCTCCCTCTTCTTGTGTTCCCTCTCTGGCTGTGTTTCTCTCTGTCAAATAAATAAAATCTTTAAAAAAAAAAAGCTTCAATCCTAGTGATATATTCTCTTTGAAATTATTATTCTCAGGTTTAAAAAAACATTAGAAGAATGAAAATATACTATCCCTAAGAACTTCACAGCAAACTGGACCTAGAAATGATTTTGACAGAAACTGGAAAATATAATCTGGGAATATAGCAGTAAGTAAACTTGCTGTTCCCTCTCACTATTACAATCTTGACAAGGAGCTTGTTAGATAAAGATCTGGTAATGAGAGAATTTAGTTAGCTGAAGGCGACAAAAGCTGGTGATGTAAGTTCATGCGAGTAATTCAAGAACAAATCCAGTCATAACTAGATGTTGTCTTTCCCGTCTTGGCTTAAACTGCTGCACCAGGAATTTAGATTTGATATAAGGAAAATGTATTCTGATTGACACTATTTCAAGATATCAAAACGGGTCACTTAGGGAAGTTTTGGAATATTCTTTCTTATCAATTGCTAAAAATGGAACCAATATTCAGGGGTAGGCAGCCATTGGCAAAAGCAAAGAATCAGAGACTCGAAGACCATCTCTGCTGGAGAAAGCCTTAGAAATCTTGGAATCCAGAGATTTCCAAACTTGTCTGCATGGAGTCACCTGGGGATCATTTCAGAAAAGTCCAAGGCAACATCCAGGGCCAAGGAAATCACAGTCTTTGTGGGTGGGACACAGGCATCACGCTTTTCTGGGAAGCTTCCCAAGTATTTTCAATAGGAAGCCAGATTAGGGTACCATGGATCTAATGTAATGAACGCTCTCATGTTACAAAAGTAGCATTCCCAGAGAGGGAAAGGACTTTTCCAAGCCTGCCAGGGCAGCCGGTGGCAGAGGAGATTTACAACCCAGCTTTCTTGACTATTATCTGATACAAAAACTAAACAACCTTATCTCATGTTTATGAAATCAATACATTTTCATTATACTTAACTTGAAAAAACATTGAAATTGCCAATGAAAATTAATAATCTTTCAATCTTACCATTCAGAGAAACATTATTAATCTTTGTTGATACCTTTGCATTTTCTTCTGCTATTTCTTCAAAGTCCATATATACTTTTAAATTTTGGTAAAAGGATTATGTTTATGAGAATAAAGTAGGCTTTCTGGAAAGCCCAGAATTAGAGGTACAGATGGTCTTTGGGGATACTGAGCCATATCTCTGCCATTTTCTTTTCCCTCTCTCAGTGGATGCATAGCATGAGGCCCCATCTTTCCTGACATTGGCATCAGGAGCCTGAGAGCCAAATGGGCTCAGGATAGACCATGGAAGCTCTTCTTGAGTAATGATGCAAAGCCAAATATAAGAAGACGGCCTTGTGGAGTTAGTGTCACCACCAGCTGCACACCCATGATAGGGGCTCTGGGGCTGAAGGAAGCTGAACTGAGAAGCTGCATCTCTTTCTGCTTCTGTGGCCACTTCAGTTCCATTATGCTTGGGGGTCCTTGCCTGAGGAAGTCAGAACCTCTGCCTACATTTAGAATGGTATGTATGTATTTGTGGGTGTTTTCATATATGTGTTTGTGTGTGTGTATGTAAATCCACGTGTATGTGTTCTCAATGATCCCAGGCAACCCGAAGGATGCAAAAACTGTAGCTTGAATGGAGTGTATTCTTATTATTGATCAAAATAATCACTGATTTAGTGGCTCCATAAAATCAAACTTCTCTAATTAAAAATGTAATTCCAGTTTTGAACACCATACTGTATTATTGCTCCCTGGCCAGTTAAAGCTAAAAACTAATGTATGAGGTCATTTTTAAATCTGATGCTCACAACCCAATGTCTATTTACTCTAGGTAGAAGTTAAATGCTTTAATATTAAAAAACCAGCTGATTTTGAAAAGGAAGACTATTCTCTGAAGGCCAAATGAGTCTTAAGAAATGATTTAGAAAAGGAAGTGGTTAATTTCACATGTAGTTTTCATAAGCATGTTCTTTACTTTGAGGGCTGGTAAGTGCCTTCAATAAACAATCTATTCCTACCACAGAAACATACCTGAGTTTAACCAGGGGAAACACATTCGAATTGGTTTCACTTTCTTGGTGAAAATGAAACCTTTTTTTTTCCCACTTGGGTTTAAGGATAGAATGACCGATCTACTTCCCTTCTGCCATCAGCTCCGTAGTCAGTCTACATTGTGTGTATCAGCATTTGCCTTCCAGAACCATGCAGGACACAGGAGCAGAATATTTGACTACTCATCCCTTTTCTGTGACTATCTAAGTTTTTTTTTTTTTTAATATTTTATTTATTTGACAGAGAGAAACACAGCCAGAGAGGGAACACAAGCAGGGGGAGTGAGAGAGGGAGAAGCAGGCCTCTCGCCGAGCAGGGAGCCCGATGTGGGACTTGATCCCGGGTCTCCGGGATCATGACCTGAGCTGAAGGCAGTCGCTTAACCAACTGAGCCACCTAGGCGCCCCTATCTAAGCTTTTTGATATAGACAGCAGCCAGTGTTTAAGAGCCATAACGTTCTGATTGGGGGGGGCTTGACTTAAGGTTATTTATTTATCCACTTATTCTCAGATTTCATCATGCTAGTCAATATTTCACAGGAAATCAAATTCAGCTCTAATTATTTGTGGCTCAACCTTCAACTTGAGATTTATTTATTTATTTATTTATTTATTTATTTATTTATTTAAACGATTTTATTTATTTATTTGACAGAGAGAAACACAGCTAGAGAGGGTACACAAGTAGGGGGTGTGAGAGAGGGAGAAGCAGGCCTCCTGCGAAGCTGGTAGTCTGATGCGGGGTTCCATCCCGGGACTCCGGGATCATGACCTGAGCCGAAGGCAGACACTTACCAACTGAGCCACCCAGGCGCCCCATTAACTTGAGCTTTATTTTAACACCTCTCTGCCTTTTACTTACACTCCGTCCAGGCCTCCAGCCCTCTTGGCTATTAAAGGTGGCTGCCCTTGTCAGGGGCTGGTGTGTCTTCAAAGAGTAACAGTTTTAATATAAATTAAAATAAACATATTAATAAAAGAAATCTTATGTAAAGAAAAAATACATCTCCAAACCAAATTTCAAGTTCAATTAATTTTTAATATTGTTTACTATCTGAATTAAGAATTTCCTCCTTCTATCAATAGCTCCAAGGGCAGGAAAAAAATAGCTCCAAGGGAATATGTTAATGTGGGTTCTAATTCTGTCTGTCAGTCATCAGCAGTGTGTGCTTGGGCAAATTCCTTAGTGTTCCTGAATTTCAGCTCCTCTACAGCAATGGGGTGGGCCCTATGACACTCTGATAGAGGTACAAACTCTAACATGGACTGTGCCGTCTCTCATAGCACAGTATCAGAGGTTCCAGAGAATACCGGGGAACTCTGGGACCATCATTAGGATCTGTGATGTCTAATTTTATGTGTCAACTTGACTTGGTCACAGGGTGTCCAAATACTTGGTTAAATATTAGTTCTGGGTGTGTCTGTGAGAGTGTTTCTAGATGAGATTAACATTTGAATTGGAAGACTAAGGCAGACCTCTGTCTTTTATGTGGGTGGGCATCATCTAATCTGTTGAGGGTCTGAATAGAACAAAAAGGCGGAGGTAGGGAGAATTCTTCACTCTGCTTGTCTGAATGAGCTGGTACATTGGTCTTCACCTGTCCTCGGATGGGACTTATACCGTCAGCTCTTCTGGCACTAGGTCTTTGGATCTGGACTGGAAGTCCACCACCAGCTTCCTGGGTTTCCGCAGCAGACTGTGGGACTTCTGGCCTCTGTAAGTGTGTGAGCTAATTTTTTATAATAAATCATTCTCTCCCTCCCTTTATCATTATATATCCTACTGATTCTGTTTCTTTGGAGAATCATGAATAATGCAAGATCTAAGAGACTGATGATTGATCATTTGGATAGAAGAGATAGAACTGGCTATCTTCATGGAAAAGGACTGCTTTCTTAATCAGTAGGAGATATGTATGTATGTATGTATTTATAAAGATTTTATTTATTTATTTCAGATAGAGTGAAATAGAGAGCATGAGCGGGGGAAGGATAGGGGCAGAGGGAAAGGGAGAAGCAGGCTCTCCACTGAGCATAGAGCCTGAAGTGGGGCTTGATCCCAGGACTTTGGGATCATGACCTGAGCCAAAGGTAGACACAGAACCACCTGAGCCAAGCTGTTACTTTGCTCACAGTGAGTTTACTATTTCTCCCCCGAACTCTGTATGGTTGTGTGTTTGATGTTCTACTTATTAAACCAAAGCACAGCTTAAGTGTCATCAGAAAAGAGATGTCTCTCATCATTCAGGATTTAGATTTTATTTTATAAAAAGTCTTTCAAAACTAAAATGGGCAGATAGCTTTCCTGACTTAAATATAGAACTAAGGACAGACCTATTTTAATCCCTGACTTCCATTATTGGACAAAAATAAAATTTTAACCTGCAGATGTTATTTTTATTCCTTTTCAATCAACTGGGAAAAATAGTATTCAGTGTTACAGGATGTTTTATAGAATACTGATGATTGGTTTATATGGGGCAGCACTATTACTCAAGATATGAGGTTTTGAATATTCTAGAGAAATAATATTACATTATTCTTTTTATAGAAATCAAGTTCTTAGAAAGTTATTTAATGACTGCTCCTGAAAGTAAAAGAAATCCAGAAGAGATAGAGAAAGAGAGGGAGAGAGGAAGGTGGAAAAAAGGGAGAAAACCAGACAGAGAAGGGCAGCTAGACAGGCAGAGAGAAGAGGGACAGGTGTTTTAATTTTCCTACGAATATCAGAACTGGAAGGTACCTGTCTCAGAGACAGCTAGCTCTCAGTCAAAACATCCTCTCCTTTCTTCTGTGGTGATAGAACTGTGGCCATTTCCTAGTCTCCCTTGCAGTTTGGGGAATGGGAGATAGTGGTAATGTAATGTGTCTGACTCAGCTTCAGCTACTAGAATGTGAGCAGATGAGATCTGGGCTGGAGCTTGCTTTATTTATTTATTTATTTATTTATTAAAAAAAAGATTTTATTTATTTATTTGACAGAGAGACAGAGATCACAAGTAGGCAGAGAGGCAGGCAGAGAGAGAGGAGGAAGCAGGCTCCCTCTGAGCAGAGAGCCCCATGCAGATGCGGTTCTGAGATCATGACCTAAGCCAAGGCAGAGGCTTTAACCCTCTGAGCCACCCAGGTGCCCTGGGCTGGAGCTTTTAGGAAGGTGGGCCTGCCTCCTCCAGAGGCTCTTTCACTGGTGTGGGGTGGAGAAAGAAGACACTCGCAACCTGGCTTTGACCATGCAGGTGAGGAAAACACCCTAAGGACCTGGGGAGAAAGAAGCTGCAAGGAACCTTGGTCTCTGAATCATGGCATCGAGCACAGCTGCCTGCTAGTCTGGTACTTTAATTTTTAACCCAAGAAATAAACTATTGTGTTTGTGCAGCTGCATTTTGGGGAACATTTTATAGCTATTAGTATTACCCTACTATTGGACCTCACTATCGTCAATCCCAGTATTTCTTAAACTTGAGTCATTTGATCATAATTACAATCTGTCATTTCTGTATTGTATCACTACTTACTTAATATATCTTGTAATTGATATGGTTCTTTTGCTTACATATGCAAAGTCTACTCTAGCTTTGCCTAAATTATGTCCATGAAATCGTCACTTTGAAGTTCTAGTTAAATTTTTCTAATATATGTTAAAATAAATACACAGTTATTAAAATGCTCATCAATTTTCCACCTAATCTTACAGACCAAGTTCATAAAACCTCAATATAATTCAAACTCTCATTTTACTGATGAGAAAGCTGAGGCCCAAATGGTAAGATATTGGCATGGTTAGAACCAGGACCCATGTCGAATCTAAGACTTCTCCCATATACATTATTATGCTTCCTCACCTTTTTCATGTAAGTTTAACATGAGATTCCTGAGTACAGAAGCTTCCAACAAATGGTTTAAAGTCTCACAGATTTTTAGAGAGTCTCTTTGAAGAGGAAGGGATAACATTTTGTCCAGGTCTTGTCAATGCAGAGTGTAGAGCAGTCTATAACCACTCAAGGCTGGCTCAGGTGGAGTTTCTATCTTTTCATGTTTCCTTTCTTCTGCACTAATTTGCTCATAAGATCATGTCCAGAATGCAGATCCTGTATTTCTCTGATTTGAAGTTAGGGAATTTATCCAAGCTCCTTTTTGGTCTGGAGCTTGTCTACAAATACGATGGTCTAGAAGACCAATCTGTGGGTAACTGAAGTTTTGTTAGAATGTGTCAAGTCAAAGATTTTATTAGTTTGGCATTTACACAGTGGATATCAAGGAACAGTAAAAAGATATGGTTACCATCCATGGCACTAACTTAAAGAAATTAGTGCCAGACTTTAAATAACTTTCTTCCTTTAAATAGATCATTTACCCACAAATTTATTTAAGGCTATCTTACACCTCTTTACACTTTCATCTGTATCACCTATGAGGGTTTATCACAAGCCACTCTGCAATAATTTTTATCTATGCTTCATATTGTTTTGGAAATCAGCTTTTATTTGTTTAAAATGAAAGGAAATTGAATCAGTATGAGAAAAAGGGAACTTTGGCCAGTTTCCCAATGCACAGTATCCCACATTTGCAGAATATGTCTAAATCTCTATGTGATCTATCTACAGTTTGAAATGGGAAGCCCGTCTGCTCACATGACGTCATAAGAGTTAGGAAATCTGTATCCTGGCAGTTAATCTCAAGCTTCCTTCAATGTGGCCTGGAAAATGCTTTTAGATATTTTCAAAAGATTTTCTCTTTTCTGGATACTGCATCTAAGTCAGAATGATTTAAGTACTGTTTGGTTCATTAATCTCTTCTACAGACTTCAAAGAGGTGACACTGTCATACAAAGGAAAAGGAAGTAAGAGGGGGTAGCAGAGGCCGATCATCTTCATTGTGGGATGGCACCCAAGACAGCAGTGTTTGCCATAATCTTACATTAATAAAAACAGTTCAAGAATAGTCTCCAATTTCCTTCCATTATTTAGTATTTCTGAGGTGCCTATCAGATCTATTGTACACACACACAGAATCACTTCAGATGAAAACAAAACTTCTGTAAGGAAAGAACATTTTACCTTACATCACTAGAACTGGATTTAGTTGTTGAGTTGTTTTCAATATGGTGTCTCCTAGTTAAACTTAGCAGGGAGATAAAGAATGTCACTATGTTCCTAGAACCAGAAATACTAGTTAACATTGAAGTCTTTTACTATTTATGTTCTTAAACACTAATTACCAATTTGTCTGTGATTTATCATATAGCACTGCTGGAAGAAAGTTAGCCCAAAGGTTGAGAGAAGTCATCTTGAGGGCTGTGTCCTTTGTGACGGGACGTAGAAATGGAAAAATGTGGTTTGTCATAAAGGCAGGTCTACTCACTGTCAAGAAGAAGAGGCAAGACCTTGACCAGATCCTTGGTGAAGGGATGAATATGCCCCTAAGGAATGTGAAATGTCACAAAAAGATGTTTGTTTATACTCCTTTGGTGATTGGAGAAGACAAGTTGGGGACTGGTAAAAATGGGAGGACTGGTAGAAATGGGAGGGGATGGTCTGCAGCCAACTCTGAAAGACTACATTCTAGGATGAATAAATGCCTTATTTCTATGGTATATGGGTAATCCTTCCATTTTTGAAGAATCAGAATGCATTGGGAATGGAGATAAGGCAAAGAGTATGGAATAGAATAGGGAGTGAAGGACTAGAACAATGCAAGCAATAATTATCTCTCCCCTTAGCAAATTACCCCAACACATAGCAACTTTAAAAAAATCAAACATTTACCATACCATACAGTTTCTGAGGTTCAGGAATTTGGGAGGAGCTTAGCTGGGTGATTCTTACTTGGCATTGGAATTAAGCTTCTGGTTGGGACTGCAGTCATCTCAAAGCTTAATGAGGTTTGCAGGGGATCCACTTACAAGATGGCTCACACATGTGACTGTTGACAGGAGGCCTCAGGTCCTCACTGGCTGTTGGTAGAATATGTGGTTCTTCATCTGCTAAGTCTTCTCAAGACATGGCAGATGGATTTCCTCCAGAATAAGTGAGCCGAGAGAGAACAAGGAGGAGGCCACAGTACCTTTTATGACCTAATCTTTAAACTTACCACCATGACTTCCACTTATTCTGTTTATTTTTTTTAAAGTTTCGCTTATTAGAGAGAGAAAAAGGGAGAGAGATGGAGAGTACATAAGTGCATGGGGGGAAGGGGAAGAGGGAGAGGGAAAGAGAAACTTAAGCAGACTCTGTGCTGAGCGCGGAGCTGGAGTGGGGCTCAATCTCACAACCCTGAGATCATGACCTGAGCCAAAACCAAGAGTTGGACACTCAACTGCCTGCACCACCCAGACACCCCCACTTTATTCTACTTATTAAATGTGAGTTGCTAAGCCCAGCCCACACTCAAGGGGAGGAGAACTAAGCTCCATATTTTGAAGGGACTATCAAAGAATTTGTGGACATTTTAAACTACCACAAGCAATATTACAAGTGAGTTTCAACAGGAAGAGAATCAAGGTCTGGGGAGAAATCAGAGCTCTAGAATTTAGAGTTTTTAGTCGAATTTAATAGACTCAATTAGCCAAAAGGATTTAAAATTACACTTTCCGTTGTTTTTCTTACTTCTGACCACTGTATTTCCCTTTGTCCATGCATCTTCATTTTTTCTCATTCATATATTTCATTATTCTTTTTCAAAATTTGCTCACAAGAAGGCCTCCCTTAGGACGTAAGTAGAGCTGTGAAAACATTGATTAAAATGCACACCACAAGCATTAAAATAGTATTGGAGCCCACGCAAAACGTGACTTGTGTTTCAGGGACACAAATTCATCTTCTTTCTGTTAGTAAGTTTGTGATATTTTTAAAGCACCCATTAAAGAAGAGAGGTTCGAGGAATAGATGCATTGGAGGAATCAATTCCTACTTAGTCCCTTTATTTATCCAGCAAATATTCATGGAGCCTTGCTGTGCACCAGACTCTGAAAAGTGCTGAGAACACAGAGAAAGATGTGACACCGTCCTATGTGTGAAGAGGTCAAAGTCTTGTGTGGAGATGGCCGGGTAAACCCAGCTTAACTCTATCATGTGATAACCTTTGCATGACCTCCGGAGCTGTGTGCATAGACCTATGATTCTTCTAGCTCTTTAAGAGCAGAGGCTGTCTTATTCAATTTTCTATTCCTAGCACCCAGCCCATAGAAGGAGCTTAAACATGTCTGATTAATTTGTTGCTAAATCCAGTTTATTTGAAGGTTGAGGCACCTAGAGAGACCAGCTAGCTAAATACAATACTACCAGATGCTGGCTCTTTCCTTCCTTGCTAACAGTGATAAAGGGTGTGTTTTTCATATGTGGTTGCAGGTGTGCTGATTGCCCACATGACCTCTCTCCTCCACAGATGCAACACAGTTTTCTCTGGGGACCTCCATTCTTGGGAGGCAGCTGCAGGCCTCACTGAGCTCCCAGGGCTCCTTCCCTGCTTCTCACTTCTGAGACTCCTCGTGCATCCTTCCTAGGGATCCGTTGTAGCTGACTGAGTGTTTAGGATGCTGGCTAGAAAGAAAATCCAAGGGGAAGCACAGAGTAATCTCCTTTCCCTTCCTGTTCAGAGAAGTTGGGTTTTTTTTTTTAGCCTAGAATGAGAATATTTGGTTCTTTTTTCTAAAATGACAAGACTTTGAGCAGAGATGAATTTTTAATGATTCTTCAATAAAATGCAGGCTATAGAGGCAAAAACCTCCCCCCTACAGAGCCTCACCAGACCTAACAGTCCACTTGAGCCTAATCGATGTCAACCTTTGCACATCCATGGGCTCCCAGGTCAGTGAAGCTATGCAATGAATGTGCATGCGGCATTAGTTGTCTTTTCTTTCGTAGAAGAGACTGTATTTTATGGTTTTGTATACTGTATATTGTATATTGTCAGGGATTATGTAATATATGTAAAAACTAGTTCATGCCATGTAAAATATAAAACATGTGCAATATTACTCTGTGGCAAGGACTGGTGGAGGCTACCTGCATTGTTCTAAATACGTCTCACTGACTGACGTTTGAGACCAAGACAACCACAGAGGACATCTCCGTTAGCCCCTGGCAGAAATCCATATGCCACAGACAGAATTGTTACTATCAACCATGAAAATGTAAATATTAAATGATATTAGGAGGTGAAAAGGTACTTTATATGCCTCAACAGATAAAAAGAAGTGCTGCCCATATTAGGTGATTAACAATCAGCCATCCATCCATTAATTGAGCAAATATTTACTGAATACTCAGTAGGTACCAGATATTGTTCTAGATTTGGGGTACAGTGGTTAATAAGAGATAAGGCCCCCTTTCTTTGAGAGTAAAATACAGACAACAAACAGACAAAACCAAACAAGACCCAGTGGTAAATATAAGGAAGAAGGAACTGCAGGTGCTGTGACAGTAACTGCGTGGTCAGGCTCAGTTTTTCCAAAGCAGTGGCACTCAAGCTAAAATTTGGATGACAAGAAGGAACCTGCCACATGAAGATCTGATGGAAGCATGTCCCTGCGGAAGACAGAGCAGGGACAGTGGGCAAGGAGGTTGTCCTGTAAAAGGACAAGAGAGAATCTCAGTGCCCCTGGGGCTCATAAGGGGACTGAGGAGCACAAGGAGTTGGAAAGGGGACCAGGTGTCAAGTCATGAGGCAGGATGATAACAATAACAACAACAACAAAAAAGGACTTAAAAATGGAATAAAATGTGAGATAGAAGGAATACTAGGATCAGATGATATAAAAATATAAGTGAGAGGTTTTGGAAAAACTTGCAGTACTCCAGGGATGGTTTTCATCTGGGTTTCACTAGTGTTTAAAACCATCTCTAATGAGGCCAATCTGCAGCACCATTCTTTACTTGTTTTGAAATGAAGAATGAGGCACTTTGAGTTCTTTTAAGAATTTTATATCCCACTTCAGTGTCTATAACTTACCACTTTCTCCTTGATTACCAACATAACACATGTTTATGATGGAACATTTGGAAAATACAGATAAACTAATAGAAGAAATAAGCCACTCCAAAGTCAGCCACCTGTTATAACTACTGTCAACATTTGGGCACAGATTTTCTTTATGCTTATATAGTGCAGTGACATGGGCTCTGGAGTCCAGGTGAAAATCATGGCTCTGAAACTTGCTAAATGAGTGCTACTCATTTTTCAATCAATCTTAATTGCTTACAAAATGCCACACAACTGAAATCTCCTTAAGCCTCAGTCTTCTCATCTGCAAAATGGGAATAGTAATGTTACCTTCTTTATAGGACTACTATGAGGATTAAATAAAATCATTCATACAATGCTCCTGACTGACACACTGTACGTACTTTTAACGTGTTAGGTACTACGCCGTTACCATTTTACAAAGTTGACACCATATTGTAAGACTGTCAGTAATTACATTCTTATTCCAATCATCACTACACATTTTTACATGATCTTAAATATTTTTCCATAATGTAGTTTTTAATGGTTACACAGCATTTTCCTAGAGAGTTATAATTTAGCTAATTCTCTATTATGGGACACTGGGGCTATTTCCATATTTTCACTATTTAAAAAACTATTGTAAACTTTTCTGATTATTTCTCTAGGATAAATTGTAAGGGGTGAGTGGGTCAAAGGGCATGAGTACTTGGAGATATTTCATCCCATCTTCTACTGGGAATTAGATTATACCCTTGGATAAGGTTAATGTTGGGAAGTAAATAGTCCACAAACATATGCAGTTTTGTAGGTCTGATTTCCCATCAGTTTCGTGAAACACTCCCCTCTACCCCTTGCCTTTTTTCCTCCACATCTCTTTCTACCTTCTGGTCAGCACATGCTCCTTCATTACCTAAGGAAGCTTCTCAGTTCCAGGCTTGCCGATGAGCCAATCTGCTTACAATTTTCTGATTTGCTGAGAATTCTGTACTTCCTATTTGTTTCACTTGAAACCATAAACTCATAGAGTTTTAGTATATTAGAAATGCAAGCCCCTCATCTTACAGACAAGTAAACTGAAGTAGGTAGAGCAAGGGATTGGTCTAAGCTGGTCCTCTGGTCCATGCTTTTAGACGGCTAGTCGGGTTGTCTCATTCTGTTGTCTCCAGTCCCTTGTGCAGCAGTCAGCACATGCGCACAGCCAGTATTGTTTGTTGAATGAATAACTACTTGAAGTAACTTACAGTCTCCAAGGAATCTAAACTGGAAAGGACCACAGAAGTGTGGAAACTGAAGCCTATATTGGTTAATGAAATGTATGTTGTCATGTAGCTATTAGTGATAAGGTAGAATGACAATACAATCTCTCAATTCCCAGGACAGACAAGGAAACACCAAGAGAAGACAAGGCTTCCTGGAGTCACGTGGGCATCACATAGCGAAGGGATTAAACTAATTCTGCCTTGTTCCAGAGAGAGAAAAGCCAACACTAAGGAAAACTGGAAGTTGCTGGAAGGCCAATTATAGCGTAATATAGGGAAGAGTTTTTTATTAGTTAGGACTATTAAAACGGAAGCAGATTTTCTTGAAAAGAATCGCCCTTAATTTGAAGTATTCAAGTAGAAACAGGGAAGATTTGAATAAATAATTTATCATGTACATTTGAAAAGAGAACAGATTTTATTTTATATGCCCAGTTGTGATAGATGACTTCTAAGGCCTCCACCAAAACTAAGATTAAATGATTTTATGAATATATGTATATACACACAAATACGCACACACATAGATAAATGAAACATTTTGTAATTAAGACTTCCGAGATTGTACCTATTGTTTTTCTGGGACCAGATAAATTCTAATGTCTTTACTGATTCAAGTTTCTATGATTCTAAATCATCTTCTATTTAGTGATAATTCAATGTGCTACACATAGTAGGAGTTCAAAGATGATTTTAATTAGCTCTGAAGTCTGGAAAAAAATCTACTTTTAATATAAATTCAGTTACAAGCTCCATGTAGATGAACAAGTTGATTGAACTCAGCTGGTCTCAATCAAATATATCAGTTGATTACATTCAAGAACACTAATGCAAAAAAAAAAAGAACACTAATGCATTAATTTTTTTGCATTAATTTTTTAAAACTACAGAAGGATAAAATTAAAAGAAGAAATTTCAGTGGATTGTATTGTGATGCGATAGGTTGTTCTCTTACTGGATTGCTGAATATGATATGAAATTATAGCCAGAATCATTTCCAAGAATATAAAGAACCTTTTAATATGAAACTGCAAATATGATTTAATTGCACTTCAAGTATGGAACTACTGAAAGACTGCTCTTAGTATAAAATTTTATCCAAATCCTAGTGGTAAGACAGACACATAAATGAGCCGCATCACAGGAATGTTTTCAATCTTCAAGATTTCATATCAGTGATAGAAAAGGAGGTCCTAACAAGTTCCTACTTGGGTTTGATGAAAGGCTCCACTCTTAAATAGCAATCTAGCAAAGCTTTGAGGAGTATTATGGATGGTATCTGTGATGTACTCTTTGTGATTCCAACCAGGAAGGAATCTTATTGGAAGGTTAAATATGGAAATTAATGTTCAGATTAAGTATTTCATTTGATTTATCAACAATGTCATTGTTTGGGACACTGTTAACAGTAAAAATTTATAGGTCAAGTTAGGGTGGGCTATTTTTTGGCTAGATTATCTCAGTCATGCTTTTTATCCCACTCAGGAAAATGTATGTTTCAGGAGCAGCATGACCTTCTGCGTCTCAGGCATTATGCTAAATGCTGGAAAAATAAGAATGTCAGGCATGAACATTGGCCTCACAGAGGCATAGCCGAGGCATAGCGTGGCTCATCATGGAACCCAGACCAGCTCAGATCTTTCTGACCCGGGACTCCAGACAGTTTGCTAATCCATCACAGAATTGGCATAGTATTTAACATCTGTTAATCACCCCTGGTGGCAAGTCTAAAGTTCTCTGGTAACAAATCTCATTTTAATGATCATTATTGTGATTATTTCATGTCCATAAAGTAAGGCTCATTTCATATGTATCCTGCGAGGTTTCAGTTTTTTAATTCCACTTCCAGAAACATGAAACAGAAAAATAATTTAAAGAAAAAGTTACCTCCACTGCTGCTTTTGCCCTTTCAAATTCTTCTTCTAAGGAGTGGTTTCTGGAAAGCAATGCACTTCCCCAGCGCTGTTCTTTGGTCAGTCGAGCCTGAAATAAACCAAACACATGGTGTTATACTACTGGAATCACAGAACACAAGAATTCAAATATTTTTCCTTTTCTCATATTTCCCTAGAGTTTAAGAAGCATCTGCAAAGAATGTTATTTCTGGAGTACTTTGCAAGCATGATGTTGCCCAGACTGGGATGGTGTCAAAATGTGTGTGAGCATGCATGCATGATTCCTTTTTTTTTTTTTTTTTAAGATTTTATTTATTTATTTGAGAGGGAGACAGAGATAACCAGAGAGAGCAAGAGCAGGGAGGAGAGGGAGAAGCAGGTTCCTCACTGAACAGGGAGCCTGATGCAGGTCTCGATCCCAGGACCCTGGGATCATGACCTGAGCCAAAGCAATGCTTAACCAACTGAGTTACCCAGGTACCCCATACATTATTATTATTATTATTACTCTTCTTCTTCTTCTTCTTCTTCTTCTTCTTCTTCTTCTTCTTCTTCTTCTCCTTCTATTACATTATTTTATTTTTTCAGTGTTCCAAGATTCATTGTTTATGCCCCACACCCAGTGCTCCATGCAATATGTGCCCTCAATATCCACCACCCCACCACCAGGCTCACCCCCTCCCTTCCAAGACCCTCAGATTGTTTCTGAGTCCAAAGTCTCTTATGTTTCATCCCTCTCCCCGATTTACCCCACTTCCCATTTCCTTTCCTTCTCCTACTGTCCTCCATATGACTCCTTATGCTCCACAAGGAAGGGAAACCATAAGATATTTGACTTTTCTGCTTGGCTTATTTTTCTCAGCATAATCTCCTTCAATTGG